>JZKD02S1274710.1:518869-564351 GCA_000966675.3 Picea glauca
TCAAATTTGAACCAGGGTCAATCAAAACAGATACCAGATGGTTGAAGATCATACCTTCTATTTCCACCACTGAAGCTTAGTGGTCAGCTTGGTTATTATCCAAGGCTGCATAGATCTGCGACACACTCCTTGCCACATCATTGACCGTGGTAGCTTCCTGCATGTTATAAATTTTTCGACTGTTCTGTTGTCGGAGTGGACAGTCTCTCCGGAGATGATCTCCTCTGCAATCCCATCATTCCAAAGGTTTTCTCTTTGGGTTATCAGTCTTTACTGTTATAGGTCCAGAAGTTTTATTGCCAGCCGCCGAGGGAAAGTTCTACTGGAGAACACTCCGGGTTGGAAAGTTCATTCTGTGGTTCTTCTTGTAGTTTTTAAATCCTGAGGATTTTCTCCCTTTCTTCTGAAATTTCGAACCAATATTATGTTTCCAGTCTCCACGAGACTCTGCCCGATGTCCATATTGTTCATGACAATATGTTACCTTTCTTATAGTGTCTTCTAAGGTATTTGGCTCATCAAATTCAATTTGGTTCTGGTATTCCTTGGGTAGCCCACTGATGAAGCGTTGTGCCTTCGCCTTCTCTGCTTTGATGTAGGGTACGTACCTCAGTAAGTCAAGGAATTTATTGACATACTACTCCATAGTAAGTTGTCCTAGTTTGAGTTCATAAAACTCTTTAGCCTTCTCGTTGAAATACCTTTCCAACAAATACTTCTTCCGGAATTATTTCTCGAACCGTTTCCAAGACAGGTCCTCCTTGTGGACCCCTTTCATATTCTTAAGGTCTTCCCACCAGATGGAAGCCTTTCCGTTCAGATTGAAAGTGGCCACGTGGGCCTTCAATTTCTCTGAGAAATCATGGACTCTGAAATATTTCTTCAGTCCAAGTAGCTAGGCCTCGGCTTCCTCTCCCTTCTTTATCTCACCGTCGAAGGAGGGAGGTTTGGCTTTCTTGAATTCCTCAAATTTATGACTCTTGGAAGTCTTTTGCTTCTTCTGTTTCTTTTGAGAATAGGAACTGGTCCTGTTGCTGGAAGAGCCTTCTGAATCACCAGCTTCCTTCTCAGTGGAATCATCCGGCACTGGTCCTTTACCTCTGGGGTGGACCTTTCTGGATGTGCTTCTCTCAGTGTGGCCACTGACATGACCACAATTCCGCATCTCAGGTTCATGCTGCATTTGTCGTTGTAGGTCGGATAAGCTCTGCAGTAGAACTGCATTAATTTCAGTTTGCTTTTCTTATTTTTTCATCATCCTTTCATTATCAGCCTTGCAGCTTTGCAATTCGACCATGAGACTCCTCACAGTCTCAGCTAGGCCTGGAGGGGTTCATCAAGTCGAGCTACATGAGAGGAAGGTGTGAAGAACTAATCTTTGTTCTTTTCTGCAACCTTGTCGACTTGCTTTTGTTGGATAGAAGGTGCAGGGGGTGAGGCTGTAGTGGTTGTAGTGTCCTTTTGTTCCCCTTTTGAACAGATTATGAAGAAGCTAAATTTTGCAGTATGAGATACTACCTTGCGACACTTTTTAGGTGGAACAATAGTTGGAACTACCTCTGGTATTCTGTAGAGATGACCCCCCAAAGTAACAATGACACTACGGGTTCGAGACTCATAAACAACATGGCATCTCCACATATATGGTTGGCCCAAGAGAACATCACAGACATACAGTGAGGCAACATCACATAATACCTCATCCTTGAAGGGTTTGATTCCGTATGAAAATCGACACTGTTGGTTGACACAGAGATCTCGTCCTTGCCGAAGCCACCCAATGTTGTATGGCTATGGGTGTGGTTTTGTCGACAATCCCAACTATTTGATGACCTCTGCTGAGATGAGGTTTTTCTTGCTTCCGCTATCAACAATAAAATGCAATGGGGTCCCCTTCACCCACATCTATGAATGAAAAAGGCACTCCCCCTCTTCAAGGTCTATTGGTTCTTCTGGTTTAATTGTTGCAATCGCGACAATAGTAGTGGGGTCTATGTCAACTATCTGTCCTTTGCCAGTATTTTCATAATCAGATTATGAATCAGGGTTCGGCTCCTTGTCTTTGATCTCGACCACCAATGACTATTTTGAGCGACATTCATCGGTGTTGTGCCAAGAGATTTTGTGGAAATCACACCATTTTTCGGTGTCCTTCTTTATCTTCCCGTGACCCTTCTTTTCCTGTGTCTTGGACTGGTTTTTGGGAGACTATTTGTTAGGGTCGTCTTTTTCATACTTTGGTTGTTGCAGATTTGCAGACCCAAATTCCCATTTGTTCTGGTGCTTAAATTTCTGCTCAATTTTAACAGCATATTGATAAGCAGCACCGAGTGATGAGATGTCCAAAAAATTCATTTCAGTTTGGATGTATCTATGTAGAGCCCCACGGTATTTTAGAACCAAATGTCGTTCAGAGTCTTTGATACCCAGCTTGGTGTGCAAGGTATGGAAGGTATTTGTGAACTCCAAAACTACTTGGCCCCTCTCTTTCCGTAGTGTGGTCCATCTCATGTACTTCTCCTCATAGTTGCCAACAGGGTAATACTGTTCTTTTACCACATCCAAAAAAAATCCCCAAGTGGGATCAGCCCCATATATTCCAGACTCCTCTGTGGAACTTTTCTCCCAGTAAGTTTCCCACCAATGTTTGACATGGGGGAGAGATTTAAGGAGTGTGAAGGTGATCTTTTCGTTGTCGGAAAAATTGTGAACAGAGAAATAACCTTCTAGCAAAGTTAACCATTTTTCTAGGGCTTCTGCATCTATCTGTCCTTCAAATATAGGATTATCAAAATTAACTTGTACCTTGAAAGGAGAGGTTCCTCCAAAGTGGTCGCTTGATGAAGATGCGCATGATGTTATTGGCAGGAGTTGAAGGATGTGGGAAAAATTCTCCATCATTTCCTCCCTCTATCGCGTGAGAGCTTTCTCAAGCAATAGATTGATAGGATCATCTGCTCCGTCATTTTTCTTTTCTTCCGCCATTGAGGGTTTCTTGGGTGTGTGAGAGCGATTGTGCTCAAGAGAGACAAGCTCGAGACCCAACTTGCTATACTTGGACCTCGTCGGGGACATGCACTGAAAAAATGATCAAGAGCATCCTACTCTGATACCACTGATCCGGATTATTTTCGACACGAAATGAGAGCGGAGATATAATAAAGAAATGCACAGAGATATCACGTATATCCAATAATATAACAGAAATATATCATAGATGCAACCATAAACATAGAGATATAGTAATACATGATTTCTATTAATTAAATAAATGTATAGAGACTGTAAAAATACAGAGTGAAAGACTCGCTAGAATGGTGGCATCTTATCTTTGAGAAGAGATGTGACGGCTACTCGCATTTGCAAGAAGATGATTGCAATGAGGATCTGAAGGCCTTTTTAAAATAAATAGGAATGCCAAAAACCTTAGACATCCGAAAACCCTAACCCTAGGAGATGAAGTGCCAAAAGTCATGTGGGCCCCGTTTGGGTAAGTTAGTACATCAACTTCCCGGGGTCGTAACTTTTGCATACGATCTTCGTTTTAGGCGTATGATAGCTAGTTGGAAAGGTATCATGGAGGAGGTTGATTTTGGGGGCTCAATTATGCCTTTGTCCATCATTGAGAACCTCGATCTCGAAAAACCTTCATTTAGGCCCTCAAAATGGCCCTGGAAGTTAAAACCTGCTAAAAATAGTAAATTGCCAAAATTGCCAGAAAACTGTTTTGTGCCAGTCAGAAAAGGTGGGTGACCACCGATATCCACCTGGATCACCTACTCCAATTAGCTCAGTCATCCTAGTATTTTATGTGTTGAATAAATTCCCTTGTGTGGTTATGAACAGGGTGTTATTGAGCGTGAGCTTCCTTTTCTTGATTGTTATTCTCATCATGACCATCCTTTTCGTGTCATAAGAAATTTCCTATATATCGACGACTTTGTCTACTGGTTCAGGAGTTTTCTATATTCCAAGTATAGAGTATTTCCCAGGATTCTTGTCGTATAAAGGTGTTCCATGGTAGGTTCTTTATCTCTTCTGAGGGTGGGCACTAGACCTTCCTCTTCCTTAGTCATTCGTTTATGCTGTAATAATGGTGCCGACATTTATTCTATTTCAAGGCTTGGTTCGCCTAGCTCCCTAGCAGGGGAGCTTATTGTGTGACCTGGTGAATCGACCTTATGTTGGTCCTTGTCAATTGACAGAGTCTTTTCCTTAGATGGAGAAGTGGGAAGAGGATTAGTATTGGATGATATTTCGATCGTTGGGATATTGATTTATGGCTGCCCCATTCCTTCTTCTTGTCCTCCTGCAACCATGTCACTCTTAGAGTTTTCATCATGAAGTTTTGTTCCTAGTTGATTGAGAAATATAGTATCAAGAGTAATCCTATATTCCAGGTCACCTTCTTAGGGATTTAGGACCAAATCATTGGAGGTTGGAGCAGATGTATCCCCCGTTTCTTACTCCTGTGTGATTAGAACCAAGGTTATATGTGAAGCTTCTGAACCTTCCTCATCGTCATATATGGTGATTAAATCTAAGAGGATAGTAGGCATACCCATCCCCCTTGATACCTTTTCTTCCCTTTGCTGAGTTGTAGTTGTCACTGATGATTCTGCCTAGGCTGATATAGGGCTAGTTTCTTCTTGAGCAACAGTGTCTTTTGGTGGAACTGTCTTTGAGCCATTCATTTCTACCTCCTGGCCATTTGTATTGGCCTAGGTAATTCTCGAGGGTCTTATAAGAGGGCCAAGTGGAGGATCATAACTCAATATTTGCATAGATCTCTCGACTTCTTCCAGAGAAACGACCCCTTTTTCATGCTTTTGTCACTTTTGTCGCTCTATTTTATTCTCTTATTCTGATGGCTTCCTAAGTTGTGTCCTCTATTGTCTCAACTTTGTCATCCATGTTCATCCCCTTGAACTTGGTCATACTAGGGTTAGCCCTTCTATGGAGCACATCCTCCCAATATTGGGCGCCCTTGGTAAATATTTCATCTTCAAAATTGTCATGAGCATATGGACAACATGAGACTACCTACTACGCGTGTTGTCCCTTGACCCATTTTTGAGGAAATGTTGGTTGTGTTTGACCATTTTTGGGACTTCGACAAGCTGGTCGAAGACTGAGCGACTAGGTGAAGCGGACATCATGGGATCTCTCGTCAACGAGTTGGAGAAGGATTGTCGCGAAGTGTAGGACCAAGGATACGAATTCCACTTCAGTTGGTTACTGGTGCTCATTGCATTTTTTGCTTGGCAAATGCCGGAAGGAGAAACATTCCCTGAAGTCGAGCCATTAGAACCGTTGGGCACGAGGTTCACTACCTTGTGGTATACGAACGATATGGCGAAGCAGTGGCAGTCGAATGTTGTCTTCCATACTTATTACCTAAAGCTGAAGTGCGCCATTGAATCCTTTCTGTGGATGACCCCGAATACACTCCATCGATACAGACCACTAATGAAGTTCCACGCAGACCAACACTTCATCTACATCACCATGCGTGGGGATGAAAGTAAGGAGGAGATACAGTCTTACTATAATTTGATTGAGCAAGACATGGAAGAGATCACTAAGGAATGGCCAGTAGAATTCCTTGTACCAGTGAAGGATGCAGAACTCTCTGACCCCGATATCATCAAAATCCCATAAGTCACTCGGGTCGAACATGATGGACAGAGCAGCGCCAAGAAAAAGAAGAAAAAGGATGAAGTCCAAGACATAGAAAGTGATGAGAAGGACATTGCATCAGAGGAAATTGCACCTGACTCACCTATAGGAGGAGGAGGAGATGAAGTGAACCAAGAGGAAGGAGGGGAATAAGGAGAAAAGCAGGACAAAGGTAGAAGCTACACCTCCGAAGGATCCCCTCACCACAACAGAAACATCGCAGAAGAGGAAGGCTTCCCTGAAGAAACCTTCGGCAAGGAAGAAGGCTCGTGCCAACAAGCCTCGTTCGAAGAATGTGCTCACAGTGGATGACATTGATCTCATCATCACAACTGTAGAATACGCTTCAGAAGACATCTTGCAGAAACATGGGGAAAAGTAGGAGTTGATGTACGAAATAATAGAGAAAGAGCTCATAGACATCCAGTAGGAAATCCATTCGAGTTGCGCAATGCCTATTGTGCCATCCTCAACAAAAAATTTATAATTGGGGGATGAGCCCACCCAGTTGTGAAGGTTAGTAGATGTGACAAAGGTTCTACTTCGTCAAGCCCAAGAAGAAAAGGAACAAGCCACAAAGGCCTTAAAGTAAGAAAAGGAGGAGGTCCTAGAGCAACTTCGAGTTTCATAGAAAGAGAAAGATGAACTTAGGGCGATGTTTGAAGAGGACAAAGAGAAAATCCAGAAAGAGAAAGACCAACTACTCACGGAGCAGATTGGGGTTAAAGAGGCAGTGACTAGAGAACTCTGCTCTATTTTAGCCTTGGTACAAGAGGAATCGGCGTCGACAGAGATGCAAGTGGGGAAGCTCGATGAGGTCATTCAGTAGCTTCAAGAAAGAGTAGTAGAATTAGAACTTCAAGCAGTGTTGAGCACTCCACAAGAAGTGTGGGATAAGAGGGAAGAAGATGTCAGGAGAGCAGTAGAATGAATCAGGACATTAGCCTCAAAATGTAAACAATTGAGTGATCGAAGTGCGCAGAACTATGAGTTCCTTGCAGAAGATCCAGGGATGAGGAGATTGGAAGCACAACTCCAGGAGGAAAAGAAATAGGCGTCCACCATACAAGCACAGATGAAACTGTTGACTGTAGTTGAGAAGATGAAGAGGTCAACGAAGTAGCACGCAGTCCAGCAGCAGGTTACTGCCATCCAGACAAAGGTTATGGAAGTGACACAAAGACTCCAGCCAGTGCAGAATGAAGCCTGCATGCTTTTCGAAGAGATTGAGGGACAAGGCTCACAGCTGGAATAGATGTTCATGACAGTGGAACAACGCCTAGAAGGTCCTGTCACCAAGCAATTACTTTAGGAGTTCACTGAGCAAGAGGCTCTAGCGAAGCAGCAAGTCAAGGCAACTCGAGCTAAACTTGAGGCGTTCGAAGCAGAGTTGATCAGATCAGAGTGACTCAGGATGAGTCATAGGTGAATGTTGGGGGCCTTTTGGCCCTCGACCAAGTTTTGAGGAAACGTTGGTCGTGTTTGACCATTTTTGGGACTTCGACAGGCTAGTCGAAGACGGAGTGACTAGGCGAAGTGGAGATCGTGGGATCTCAGCCATTTTTATGGGATTTTTGGGTTGTTAGGGTTTATGTAATGGGTATGGGATGTTGGCCCATGGGTTCACCCATGTTTAGGCCTTTTTGTAAAGTATTAATAAGTATCTAGGCCATGTAAGTAGATGTCAATTTTGAGGTCATGGGATTAGTGCTTGACTAAAGTATGTTAAGACTTGCAGAGCTAAGTGCAAGTGATTGTAAGAGACTTTGTGCACAGACTGTGTAAGGCTTTGTGCCCTAACCTAATTTGAGCAAGGAGGATCTGGCGAGGTGCACGCAGATCTCCTATCCTTTGTGGATTTGTCTCTATGGATTTGTGCAAAGGAGCAGAGGAATATAAGAAGCTTGAAGACTAATAAAGAAGAAGAAGAGTTTGTGGACGTAGCCCCACCCTCGGGTGAACCACGTATATCATGTGTTGATGTGCTTTGTACGATGTTGTTGATATTTTTTATGTTGTTTATATATTAGTGTATTGGTATTTATGTATGTTAGATATATATATGGATGCTTAGTGCTTTATTGATGGTAAATGAATGCTAGATCTGATCCAATAACTATGTGATAAGTGATGAAAAGCACTTGATCTTAGTTGCTACTGTGTTGTTCTGTATCTAGCGTTATTTTTTGATGTGAATGGATGTATGAACTAATTCATGGTATTGGCTAAATGCTCTGTTAAGTGTTGTAATCAAAGATCTGTGTCCCATCTAGGTTGTAGACACCTGATTCCTACAACCACCCCAACCTCTACCTCGGGTGAGACTTCATTTGCTTCCTAGGTGTTGCCAAAAGGGACGGTAATTAGGGTTTTGTTGGTGCGATATTGAAGCGTTGAACCCTGGGTCTGCCCTTGTGCCAACAAAGCGTGCTAGAGTACCAACCCTTTTGGATCATGCTTGTGAAAATGACATGTGGGGAATCGATACTCAAGATGACTCTATCCTTCTTGTTTTTCCTACGCAGTGTCTTTGACCATATAAAACCCAATATGAAAACCATAAGGTATCAAATCCCTCTTCTTGTCCTTCACCAGAGAAGCATTATAGCCTTGTAGGATTCTCTAGTAACAAATCTCTCCCAATATGGGATGGTCCGGGACATGAACTGGGAGTAGGCGTTGTGCACTAGTAGCCCCAAACACTCTGATGTAAGTGCTTGTTTCTTCGAAATACCAGTGGCCAACCTTGAATATCATCTTTTTGGTTGTCATTGAAAGCCTTGGGCATTCTTTTCTAAATATAATAAAGTGTATTATGGCTATAAACTCATCACATATCATGGCGTAAAATATTTTGTACCTATTCTCCCACAAAATGATGAAATAAGCATGCACAGGTAACTCGACAACATGCCAGCTTAAATTCATACCTGTGAAAATGTTTCTCACACAGATTACGTCCAATAGGTAAGATGCCATGTAGAAGACTGATGTTTCTCAATCTTTTGGTGTCTGGGCCTGTACGATGTTGATACTTAGTTGTTTGGAAATGATGGCTCCCCAATTGAAACTACTGCCAAAGATTTCCATGGTATATGCTAATGGCATCCAAGCCTATGAAAACTTTGAGAAGTCATTTTTTCCATACAATTGGCAGATTAAAGCCATTAAATACATATAGGGATCTCTGAGGTTTACTGTGTTGTACCAACCATTTCTCGTATTTGTGAAATTTTTATCCTCTTTCCACCTTGAGGCTAGTAACCAGCTGGTGTCATGGAACTCATAAAACCTAACCACAAAATATGTATTTAGTCTCTCCTCTGGGTATTTGAGTTTGTAGTATTTTTGTACCTCTACTTGAAAAAAGATACCAACACATTCACCCTCCTCATTATTGACTGTTCATTTCATCATGTCTACATGGACGATTATCCATCCTAGGGTTTCCATGCAGGGGATAAATGGGGTTCGACAAGCCACCATGTGTAGATATGATTGCATAATATTCGAGAAAACTTGGTCAGCCAATACCCTAACATTCGGGTTGTTGTGAGGTGTAAAATACGAGTAATCTTCCTAACTGGTTTTTTTTAAAAGGTACCCCCAACGTGGGAGAATTACTTTAGATCCAGTGTTTGCCTTTGTGTCCTCGGACGTTGGAGGCTGGGTAAATTGTTTCTTGGTCCAAGTCCATATAACTGATTCTGTTTTTGAAAAAAAATCAAGCTCCCTTGCGATCCTCGATGTCAACCCTTCATCGATCTCAAGTTCTTTTATTTTGGGAGTTCTTGGTGAGGGCATGTTCGTTGTATTTCATGGAGGAATTTTCCTGTAGAAAATGTTATAATGAGCTGCAAGCCAACTTCGACAAGTGTTATCAGATCCAATCATAAGTGCAAACGACAAATACAATTCTTACCTCTTCCTTGCAATAAATAACCTAGGCTTACTGGTAATCGACGTGATACAATGAGTTGTAGCTTCTTCGATGCTCTTTCTTGCTTCCTCGTTTTCTTGGGAGATCAATGATTTGTGAATAGAATACCATGCTTGGGCACAAACTTTGTAAATTTAAAAGCATACTTACCTTGTTGCATCGAGTCTTAAATTCGAGTGTACAAATGTGACATGTACAATCTATAACATAGTCCACACCATTCTTAGGATTAAATGTAATGCAAGTTGGCGGCGCAGAAGCATGTTATTTCTGAATTGAATTCAAATTTTGAATGTCAGTCGGTGCACAATGCCGTGGTATCAGTTATGTGAAATTATTTTTTGTCTAACAAATCATCAATCCCATCCTTCACTTAGCTAGAAGTGTCCCATCAAATTACCTAAGCATTTTCACACTTCAAAGGAACTAGTATGATCCGAATCAAGGATAAGCATGGTATTTAAATGGATAGCGTGAATCATCTAGGATTGCTGGTAGTTAATGAGTGCATCGACATCGGCAGTTTGTCTTTGACATTGCCTCATGGCTACCTTTAGGAAAAAAATTTGATGCCGACCCAGACTATCGTACAATGATGGCGTGGAAGTATTGATGTGGAAGTACAGATACTACACAGTGAACATCAAAACATGACATGGGAGATAATCGAGCAATACGGACTATCTACGTGGAAAAACATATGGCAGTTGATTTGACCTTTTCGGCGTGAGAAGCGTTGTTTTCGTCATTGATGATTTTACTTAGACATATGTTTATGGCTTGGCATTTCTCCCTTTTCGTTGATGTCGACGGTACATCGATGATCGACGATTGTTGTTGTTTATGTGGGTAGTTTTCCTTTCGGATTTAATAGATGTCGCCGATACATCGACAAATTTTTAAAGAACTACTTTCACAGACCAGAATCGTCGATGGACACACAAATATTTTATAAAACAAATTTTAATTTGTGTGTACTTAGTCTAATGTCATGTTTACTTAGAGAAAAATTCCAATCTATCAACAAACTTCAAACCAAACTAAATGTGATCGATGATAAAACGCAACAACAGAAAAATCCATTGATCCCTACAAAACTGAATCCATTGAAAAATGACAAAGTGGTACCCAAAAGAAAAATTCACAAATAATTTTTAGGGTGTGTTGAGTGCTCAACAACAAGGTCAGTTAAAATAGAAATGGGTTTCTTGGAAATTATACCTTCCACAACTACATATATCCTCGACACACTTCTGGCCACATCATTAAATGTGGTCGCTTCTTGCACATGATAAAAATTCTTGTTTTCATGTTGCCTATGAGGGAAATCCATCAAAATGTGTGGTTCTCCACAACCCCAACACAATAGAGGCCCCTTCCTTGGCTCCTCTACTTTTTGTCTTGCCTGCTCTGTCGACTTATTTCCACTCTAAGATGGAAAATTATGATGATGCACACTTCTACTTGACTGACCAAACTACACACCCTTCTTTCTATTCTTATATGGAAATGATTTGAGTCCATTTTTCTAGGACCCACTCTTATCCCTTTTCTTCCAATCCTTAGGAGGCTCTAGTTTATGTATGGATTGATCATAAAAACACTTAGCCTTCCTTATAGTGTCCTCCAATGTGTTTGTCTTATCAAATTCAATTTTGTCCTGGTAGGACTGTGGCAATCTACTAAGAAAATGTTGCACTCTTTCTTTCTCATCCTTGAGGTAAGGAACATACCTCAAAAAATCCATACATATTTTGGCATAGGCGTACATGGTAAGTTTTCCCAACTTATGCTCATGGAATTCCTTGATTTTTTTATCGAAATATTTCTCTGGTAGGTATGCCTTTCTGAAGTACTTCTCAAACTGCTTCCAAGTCAATTTGTGTTCCTTCAATCCTTTGAGTTCCTCTAGATATTCCCACTATAAGGAAGCTACTCCATTCAGGTTGAATATGGAAATCCTTGCTTTGGTATTCTTAGAATAATTATGTACTTGAAATTACTTCTTCAAACCCAACAACCAAGCCTCGACTTCTTCTCCCTTCTTAATTTATCCACCAAAGGTAGGCAACTTAGCCTTCTCGAATTCTTCAGTCGAAGAAATTTGTGAATGTCTCTTCTTTTTCCTCAAAACATTTGACCCAATGTCACTGTTGGGCAACTCCTCGAAATAAATATTCCTACTGGATGACTCAGTGAAAATACTTCCACCATATTCACTTTTATTAACATTTTGATACCTTTTCTTAGAAGAACTCTTTCTCACATCGCTATGGGACAATCCGTGCTTTTGGGAATCTAAAGGGGTTTTCAACCTCTTCGATTGTTGCAACTCTGCATTACTAGGGACCTCTTGTATATGATTTTGAATTTCAGACAAGCTTTGCAGTAATACTACATTCAACTTTGTCTCCTCATCCTGAGCTCTCATGAGCCTAATTTTATCTTCCTTCAAACTCATGACAAGGGCCACTAGATCTGGAGGGGTTTATCTATCCCTCTATCCATCATATTCCTCATCTTTGAAATGTGATGTGTCTTCCATGTTACACTGCACCATTCACTTTTTCTTTCATTTCAGTACTTCCTACATGCTGAAACAATGAAACATCATTAGCCCTTACATATATCAACATCATAGCATGCATTCTTGGCATAATAAAATATGTATTAAACAATTTTGAGTGGACTTGGAGAGCCATTAAAGCCTAGAGTTTGAACTCTTCTCTGATACCACTCTATAACACATCTGACCCCCCTAATCTTACTTAGGATGATGGGGTGTCAAAATTATTCTTTCTCTAAGCATTTAATATTTTTAATTAAACCTCATAGACAAGTTCTTATCTCCGACATATTTACAACAACTAAAACCATGCTCAGGACCAAGATCTAGCTCAAAAGTTAAATCCTTATGAAGGTTTTTAGGCCTTTTGTTTATCAATCCATCTCATTTTCACGTGACTTCCTACCACTCATACCATTCGACATGGCACTCAATTAAAATATGACATGGCATCTTCCACCTGGCCCATTGGGCCCTCCAAACCAATGAATCCAATCACTTGGGCCTATCTTTGTCGTCGTTTGGGTTCTTCTCCTTTAGAATTGTGAGTCACCCCAACCAAGAAGTTTTGACGACAAACACTCTGACGGGTCTAATCCTAGATTTGATGGCTCTCGGCCTCTTTCATCTAATGACTTTGATCGCTTCAATTCCTCTAACTTGCATGATGAATATTGTCCACTCCTTTAAAATCTTCTAGGGTGAACAGGTGGGACCTACAACAAATCCATGGTTGGAATTCCATCTTGCCTACTTGTCGATTAACGGTTGTCACTTGACCTTGGATCCCTCTTCGTCATCGGCTCAGTCTCCTTCCCTTACTTTAGACCTATGTCCACCATCTTCCAACAAAGGGATGAGATATATCAACCTATAGATCAGATGACCAAGGATTTAAAATGAAGACTTAAGAGCCTCTATTCCCAACAGGGCCACCCTCGTCCCATTGACCAATCAATTGTTGACACATGTCACCTCTTGAGACATCCTAACTACCAAGTTGGCATCCTCGTTAGCATGACATCACTCCCCCTTCTGATATAGGTAGATATCGGTGACCACCCACCTTTTCCAGCTAGCTCACATACAACTTTCATCTTGTCAATTACATTTTTTTATCTTGGTAGTTTTTTTCTATCTTTTTTGGTCCTAAACTTATGGGGTTGTTTTGAGGCCCTAAACAACGTTTTTTGGGTCGCACTATAGAAAGAGTCGAAGTGTGAAGGAATAATGTGTATTCCTCAAATACACCTTTCCAGCGGGCTATCGTGCACCTAAAACAGAGATCCTATGCAAAATTTATGACCTCGGTAAGTTGTTGTACCAACTTACCCCAATGGGGCCCACGTGAATTTTGGCACTTCATCTCCTAGTGTTAGGTTATTGTATCTCTAGGGTTTTGGAATTCATGTTTGATGTAAAAAGGCCTTTTGGAGACTCATTGCACTCATCTTATTACGAATTATCATAGCCATCACATCTCTTCTCATAGATAATATGCCATCATTCTAGCAAGCTTGTTTCAATCTGCATTTTTACAGTTTCAACATATCGTTTATTTAATAGAAGTCAATTTTTACTGTATATTTGTTGTTATTCACTGTATCTCTATGTTAATATTATATATCTATGTTTTCATTTCATTCTGCTCATAAATATGGATCAGTTAGAGAAGTAAGCTCTTCATTTGTTTCTCTGTGCATGTCCCAAATGAGGTCAAGGTATAAGTAGTTGGAACTCGAACCAGTAGAGCCCTTGCAAGATCATCCTTGTTGAACCCAATGACCAGCCATGGGGGATGAAAAGAGAGACGATGGGGTAGGAGATCCATTTAAAATGTTGTTTGAGGAATCCGTCTCACTACAAAGGAACGAGATGATGGATAACTTTGTGCAAATCCTTCAAAGGTTTCCAACAGGTGATGCATCTACCTCAAGTGGAGGCACTTCCCCCTTCAAGGTACATATCAACTTTAATATTCCTATATTTGAAGGTAAAATAGATGCAGATGTTGTAGACAAATGGTTACACCTTCTAGAAGGGTGTTTTTATGTCCACAACTTTTTCGATAGAGAAAATATTACAATTGCGCTCCTCAAGGTCGTTCCCCATGTCAAAGATTGGTGGGATACTTTCTGTGAGAAAAAGGAAACATAGGGATCTCCATTATTTGTAGTTGCACCCACTTGGGGTTCCTTCAGGGATGCTATAAGAAACAACACTACCATGTTGTAAGTTATGATGAATTATATACAAGATGGACCACACTACAACAGGAAAGGGACCAAACAATGCCAAAGTTCACCAATGTCTTCCATACTTTGCGCACCAAGATAGGTATCAAAGACTCTGAGTAACATATAGTGCTCAATTACCGTGGGGGTTTGCATCTAGACAGAAATGGAGTTTCTTTACATTTCTTCCTTGGGAGTGGCCTATCAATATGCTGTCAAAATCGAGTAGAAGATTAAACAGATGACGCGATTGTTTGGGTATACAAACCCCTCACAACAGAAGCAAGGAAAAGGCAGGTCCAACCCATACAAAAAAGGGTAGAGCAAGGATGGATAGACTTAGAACAACCAGTCCAAACCGAAAACGAATAAGGAAAATGGGAAGACAAAGAAAGACACTGGGAAATGGTGTGAGTTCCATAAGAGCCCCTAGAATAACACTATTGAATGTCACTCAAAGAAGTCATGGTGGATGAGGTGAAAGCCTGTTAATAAGATGTAGACTCTGAATATGAGTTAGAACCAGAAAAAGGGAGATGGGCCATTGACACAGAACCCAGTGTCGTCGTTTCTACCACCACCAAGGTCTAGCCCAACGAACGTGATGAACCAAAGGAAGGTTTGTGCCTCTTTCATTCACATATGTGGGTGAACGGTACTCCAGTGCACTTCATCATTGATAGTGGTATCCAGAAGAACCTCATCTCAGCATAGGTTTTCAAGGGGTTGGCCCTACTGACATCACCACACCCACAGTCGTACACCATCGAATGGCTCCGCCAAGGGAGTGATCTTCGCATCAGCCAACAGTGTCACCTGACCTACGAAATAAATCCCTTCAAAGATGAGGTATTGTGTGATGTCATTCCCCTTGAAGTTTGTGATGTTCTTTTGGGCCAACCTTATTTATGGAAACATCAAGTTGTAAATGAGTTTAGGCCTCGTAGTGTTATTATTACTTTGGATAGGAAATTATATAGGATACCATAGGTAGTCCCATCTACCGCCATTTCCTTGATCTCTTCCAAGCAATGTAGGATGCCATCTCTCATACGAGGAAGTTTGTCTTCTTCATGATTCACGCTCAAAGTGAGGGGAAGGTTGCAGCGACATCCATGGCCTCCACAAAAGGGCTCTCCATGCAACAGAAGTAAGTGGATAAGGTCATGGAGGAATATAAAGACATCTTCTCCTCACCAACTGGGGTACCTATGCACTGATAGGTCAAGCACTCAATCGATCTGACCCCCGACGCACCACTACCCAATGGGCCAATCTATCACTTATGTGTTAGAAAATGAGGAAATCAAGTGCCAGATCCAAGAGATGCTCAAAAAGGGGCACATATGCCCAAGCTCATCACCTTTTGGAAGCCCAATCATGTTTGTGTAGAAGAAATATGGATCATAGCGACTATGCATTGATTATTGAGCCCTAAATAAAATCACAGTCAGGAACCAATACCCAATTCCCCGAATTGGCAATCTCCTTGAACAAATCAAGGGGGCCAAATACTTCAGTAAGATTGATCTAAATTCCGACTACCACCAAGTCCCAATAGAGTATACCGATGTATGGAAGACTGCCTTCAAGTCCAAAGAAGGTATTTTTGAATGGTTGGTGGTGCAGGTGACAAGTAGATATTTTCCACATAAAATGGTCAAGTTTTTATTTCCAAAGATGTATGCTTATTCCAAAGGTAAATGGAACTCGATCCACAACAATTAGTGGAACCTCCAAGTATCCATTCAGTTCCACAAATTGTAATCTACTTTTATTTTGTGGATTCAAATAAAGACTATAGACCTGATTTGAAATAAAAGTTGCAACACACCATTTGATTAACTTGACCCACACTTGCAAAGACATGCGATTGCACAATGGTCATTGATGAATCTCACATCTGACAGTGTGTATTATTTTGAACCGCAAGACTTAAAATCTTTTACTTTTCAAGCAAATCGTGACCGTCCCTTACCTTGATTAGATGATCAATTTTCGATCTAGCAATGGATACATACTATTCAATTTAACTATGGAAGGTGATTATGTTGCAGGCTGCACAACTAGGGTTCCATAGATTGAAACAACTACATTCTCCAATAAGGAATAGAACCAATGTAAAAGACAAGTCAATAATGTTCATCGGGAAACAATATCATTTATTTATTTTTTTAATCTCTGGCTGCGATTTCCTGTGTTTACCATGATTTCTTCAACAAGCAAAAACACCTTTCCTCATTCATCAGTTGTAGGCAGGTCCAAATGGCATTGACTTCTAGACTTGGCAATGATTGGACCGTTTTCTTATCGTCTTAACATGTACATGTAGAGATCTAAATGCAGACAATGTAAACACAGACTTGCAGGTATTATTATGACACTGTAAAGCACCATTGAGCATATACGTTTGGCATATTTGTTTTATCATCCACATAGATACTATTCACGAAATGAATAGAGCTATCTGGAACAGGAAATCACTAATTTTACTGCACACAGAGAGAAACTACTATGTTTTTTCGCTATTCCACCAACAACACCTTCGATTACAAAATTACATTATTAAAAACCATACAATCCCATTCAGATCCATACAATTAGGATATGTGAACAAGCTGAAGAAGTCCTTGGTCTAAATTTAGATAAAAACCCTCATTCTATCTCTAAGATATTTGAGAGATTATTTTGGAAACAATAGCCATTATTACACACTTAGCACTATTATTAAGGAAATAATTCCTATTCAAAACAAACTCAGCTAAATTGACTTTCTAGAAGTCAATAAATCAGAAATTAAATGATGCCCCTACATCATACTCCAAAGCTTGAAATTTTTTCATGGACTCCTATCCATAAGGTCTTCAATAGTTCTGGCACTTTTCTGTAAGAATGTGGCAACCATCCAAGTTGAATCCTCATATGGATGGCCTTTCCACTTCACTAAGTACTCAAAGTACTCATTTCCTCTTGTCTTCTTCTTCACTCTCTTGTCCAAGATCTTCTCTGGATGTAGAGGTTTTGTTGTTGCAATTTGCTTTTTCCATTGGACTAGTTGTTTTTCTTTACTATCTTCATTGTCTTGAGTTGCTTCATCTGCTTCACATGCATGAAAATTATACAAATATGAAACATTAAATATTTGAGAGATGCCCATCCCTGTTGGAAACTCTATTTCATAAGCATTGTTAGAAAATTTCCTCTGAAATTTGCATGATCCAATATTCTTAAACTTTAGTTTGCTATACTCTCCTTTTGAGAATCTTTCCTTCCTTGGGTGTGCCAAAACCATTTCTCCAACTTCAAATCTCTACTCTCTCCTTTTCATATTTTCCCTTATTTTGTATTTAAGGATTCTTTCCTATAGCTTATGCTTTACCTACTCAATGACTTCTTTCATTGTTGTAGCAAATTCCTCTCCATATGCACTTCTTTGCTCAGTTATTCCCAAATTTCGGATTTGATAAATTCCCTTAGGATGCATTCCATACACAATTTGGAATGGAATTTCGTCGGCACTTCTATTTGGAGAATAATTATAGGAAAATTGTGCTTGAGCAAGCACTTGGTCCCACTATTTGTGATGTTATCCAACTAAGCTCGTCAAGATATTTCCTAGGCTTATGTTAACTACCTCAGTCTTCCCGTCTGTCTGTGGATGATAGGATGAACTAAAACTTAGTTATGTTCCAAGTTTCTTCCACAAGGTATTCCAAAATTTCCCTAAGAACCTAGTATCTCTATTTGAGACAATGTTTTTAGGTATCCCATGCAATCTTACCACTTCTTTGAAAAACATATTAGTTATATGAGTAGCATCACAAGTCTTAAAGAAAGGGATAAAATGAACCATTTTTTAAAATCTATCAACCACCACAAAGATTGAATCATTTCCCTTTTGTGTCTTTGGAAAACCTAGTACAAATTCCATGCTTATTGAATCCCAAGGTCTGTTGGGAATTGGGAGTGGTGTATACAAACCTGTATTTTGACTTCTACCTTTTGCATGCTTGCAAATTGCACATTTGTCCACAAAGTTTTGTACATTTGTTCTCATCTTTGGACAAAAATAAAAGTGTTTCAGTTGTTCAAACCTTTTTTCATGTCCAAAATGTCCACTCAATCCTCCAGTGTGTTTCTCCTTGATTAAGTTTTCCCTCATGGAACAAATTGGAATGCATAGTTGACTATTTTTAAACAATAAACCATCTTGTATCATATATTCCAACCATGGACTCCTGCCTTGAATTACTGGATTAGAACAAGATTCAAAGGATTCCTTAAAGTATGCATCATTCTCATACAACTCTTTCATGAATTCAAAGCATGTGACTTGTACTTGACTTTCCTATATCATCAAGGTCCTTCTGCTTAGAGCATCTGCAATTTTATTAGATTTCCCACTGATATGTTTCAATACAAAAGTTAAATTTTGTAAATACTCAACCCATTTTACATGTTTCTGACTCAACTTTGGTTGTTGCATTATGTACTGTAAAGAATGGTTGTTTGAATATAAAAACAATTCTCTGGATAACAAGCAATGTCTCCACTTTTTAAGTTCTTGTACTACAACATAGAACTCCTTATCATAGGATGAGTATTTTCTTCTAGCTTCATTTAATTTTTCACAAAACTAAGCTATGGGATTTTCCTCTTGACTCAAAACTACCCCTATAGCTTCTCCACTAGAAAGACGCTTCACTTGGAAAGGATTTTGGAAATCTGGAAAAACTAAGATGGGTTGCTCTGTGATCTTCTTCTTCAACAATTGAAAGTTCTT
Source organism: Picea glauca (assembly GCA_000966675.3). Taxonomy (NCBI): domain Eukaryota; kingdom Viridiplantae; phylum Streptophyta; class Pinopsida; order Pinales; family Pinaceae; genus Picea; species Picea glauca. The sequence continues at coordinate 538,072 of JZKD02S1274710.1, forward strand.
TTCAGCTTCAACAGTCCATTAAATGGTTTTTTAACCTTCTTAATGGTCTCTACATTTGGAGCACTTATTTTGCTGAAATTTCTATTAAATTTTCTATAGAAGCTTGACAACCCATGAAAGATTCTAACTTCAAAAATATTATTGGGAGAAGGCCACTCTTGGATAACTCTCACCTTCTCAGGATCCATTTTCATCCCCTCTACAAAGATAACAAAGCCCAAATATACAAGTTCAGATTTCAAAAATGAACATTTCTTCAAGTTGATTAACAACTTCTCCTGCTTAAATTTCCTCATAACATATTTCAAATGTCTTAAATGAACTTCTTTGGACTGATTGTATATTAAGATGTCATCTAGATATAGTATGACAAATTTCCCAATAAATTCTTTTAACACTTCATTCATTAACCTCATGAAGGTGTTGGGTGCATTAGACAATCCAAATGGCATTACCATCCATTCATACAAACCACCATTAGTTTTAAATGAAGTTTTCCATTCATCCCCTTCTCTAATTCTGATTTGATGATACCCAGTACTTTTCAATTCAATCTTAGAAAAGCATTTATCACCTTTCAAACAGTCCAATAAATCATAAATGAGTGGCAATGAAAATATATACCTGATTGTGATCTTATTTATTTCCCTTGAATCAGCGCACATCCTCAAGTTTCCATCTTTCTTCGGGCTCAATATTGTTGGCATAACACATGGACTAAGACTTTCTCTGATCAGTCCCTTATCTAGCAACTCCTGCACTCGTTTCCTTATTTCTTCATTTTCATGAGGAGTCATCCTATATGTAGCTTTGTTAGGTATACTTGCTCCATGTATCATATCAATGTGGTGACTAATACTTCTTTTTGGTGGCAACTCATTTGGAAAATCATCCACAACAATTTCATGATATTCATTCAAAATATCTTGAATTTCAATAGGCAGATCTAAAATTTTAGTGGTTGTAAATACAGTATAGGCTTTCAAATCAAAGCAAAATTTACCTCGTTACTTTCCAATTGCTGCAAAAACTCTTTTCCACTCATCAACAAAGATTTTTGACTATTATCTTTTGATGTACCTTCGTCTTGTAGTGGTACCAAAGTATGATTTATCCCATCCTTCTGAAACTTGTAGATGTTCTTCTTCCCCTCATGTATGGAATTTCTATCAAACTACCATGGTCTTCCCAATGAGATGTGACACATCTCCATTGGCATAACATCACAAAGAATCTTGTCTTTGTAGCTTCTCAATTGTAACTCCACTTCACATTGCTCATTTACCAACAATTGATGGCCTTTTTGAATCCATAACACCTTATAAGTTGTTGGATGTTTCACTTTCTTCAAATTCAGTTTATCTACCATTTCTATAGACACCAAGTTGTTTGTGCTTCCACTGTCAATTACCACCTTACAACACTTTGCCTTAACTTTTCATACAATCTTAAACAAATTCTTTCTTTGAGTTGGCTCAACAACTTCTTTCTCCATCTCCAATAATATTATCTTTAACAATAGAGACTCGGAGCAAGATGATAAGCTTCCTCCAATGTCCTTGGATTTAACATGTTGATTTCATCTTGGATGTCCATTCATGTATCTAGCTATCTTCTTTTCAATTTCTTCCACATAACCTACTCTTATGTTTACTTTATAAAACTCTTTTGTATACTCTTTTGTATAAGGTTTTGGATTTGTCTAAATAAAGAAATCTGATCATCTTGGGGTAATGATTTACCTCTTAGTTTTGTAACCATCTTGTCCCAACTCTTGATCTTTTGCTTGTTCTGCTTCCTCCTTTCTGCCTGCACACCATCCCACCATAAAGTTGCATGCCATTTTAGTTTAGTAACATCAAACTTCACCTTTCTCATCATCCATCTCCTCATATTAAAATAACTTATCCATGTCATTAATCAAATCTATAAGCTCCTTAGGATTTAAACTGCCACTGTAATTTGATACATCAGGCTTGGGTCTTGAGGTGGATCCCAAAACTTGTCTTAAAATTCTCAACTCAATTGGTTCCTGAACTGTAGTTGTCTCTTCTTCCTAAGGTTCCTCATCCTCACTTACATCACCACCTTCGGGATCTCTTTATCTGCCAACTTCCATGGCATCTAACCTTTCTTCCAAGCACTGCATGGCTGCAATTAATTCAGCATTGGCTGCAGACCTTCTTCCTCTTTGACCTCCTCGACCCATTCCAACTCTATAAGCCGTGACCTGACACAAATAGTATATTTTACGTCTAAATACCTGAGATGGCTCCTACTCTGATACCACTAATGGTGCAGGCGACAGGTATATATTTTTCCACATAAAATGGTCAAGTTTCTATTTCAAAAGATGTATGCTTATTCCAAAGGTAAATGGAACTCGATCCAAAACAATTAGTGGAACCTCCAACTATCCATTCAATTCCAAAAATTGTAATCTGCTTTTATTTTTTGGATTCAAACAAAGACTATAAAACTGATTTGAAATAAAATTTGCATCACACCATTTGATTAACATGACCCACGCTTGCAAAGACGAGTGACTGTAGAATGGTCGTTAATGAAGCTCACATCTGACGATGTGAGCTAGTTTGAACCACAAGACTTAAAATCTTTTACTTTTCAAGCAAATCGTGACCGTCCCTTTATACCTTGATCCAATGATCAATTTTAGATCTGGAAATGGATACATACTATTCAATTTGGATATGGAACGTGACTATGTTGCATGCAGCACAACTAGGGTTCCAGAGATTGAAAAAACTCCATTCACTAATAAGGAATAGAGCCAATGTTCATCAGGCAACGGTATTATTTTTTTTTCAATCCATGGCCACGATTTATTGTGTCTACCACAATTTCTTTAACAAGCAAGAATTTCTTTCCTCATTCATCGATTACAGGAAGGTCCAAATGGCATTGACTTCTAGAATTGGAAATGATGGGACCCTCTTCTTATCATCTTAACATGTAAATGCAGAGATCAAAATGTAAACAATGTAAACACAGACTTGCAGGTATTATTATGACATTGTAAAGCAACATTGACCATATACGTTTGTCATTTTTTTACCATCCATAGAGATACTATTCACGAAATTAATAGGGCTATCTGGAACATGAAATGACTAATTTTACTGCACACAAAGAGAAACTACTCTGTTTTTCTCTATTCCACCAACAACACCTTCGATTACAAAATTACATTATTAAAAAACATACGATCCCATCTAGATCCATATAATTAGGATCTGTCAACAAACTGGAGAAATCCTTTTTTAAATTTAGATAATAAAAAAAAAACCCTCATTCTAGCTCTAAGAGATTCGAGATATTATTTTGGAAACTATAGCCATTATTACACACACTTAGAACTATTATTAAGGAACTAATTCCTATTCAAAACAAACTTAGCTAAATTGACTTTCTAGAAGTCAATAAAACATAAATTAAATGATGCCCCTTGGTCATGCCCTTTGGCTTGAAAATTTCCCCAACAAATTTAATGAGGATGATGGATGATATATTGTGTCCTTTCACCAATTCTTTAGTGGTGGTGTATTTGGATGACATCCTCATCTTTAACAAGAATTGGGCGGAACACTTCCAGTACATTCAACAGGTTCTGCACATTATGTGGCAACACAAGCTATATGAAAATTTGGAAAAATGCTCCTTTTGCATGAATAGGGTCCAGTACCTAGGCTACATTGTTGATGAGCATGGGGTGCATGTCGATCCAGCCAAAATCTAGGTCATCTGTGACTGTCTATCTCCAACCATACTCACTGAGCTTCAGAGCTTCTTAGGCCTTGCCAATTTCTATCACAGGTTCATGTTGGGATTCTCCCACATTGCATGGGCTCTTAGCCAAGTGACTAGGGGCGGTGGCAAGGAAAAATTTGTGTGGGGTCAGTCGCAACAAAAAGTGTTCGATTATTTGAAGCAGTTCTTGTGCTTAGCCCTGGTGCTCTCATTACCTGACCTACAACAGCCTTTTGACATTGAGACAGATGCTTCAGACTATGTCGTGGGCATAGTTCCCACTCAGCATGTACAACCCATGGCCTATCATAGTGAGAATCTATCAGATATTATCCGTAAGTACCCCACTTACGACAAATAAATGTACTCCATTGTACAAGCCTGCAACAATAGCCATTATTACACACACTTAGCACTATTATTAAGGAACTAATTCCTATTCAAAACAAACTCAGCTAAATTGACTTTCTAGAAGTCAATAAAACAAAAATTAAATGATGCCCCTCCATCAGTTAGTCATGCCCTTTGGCTTGAAAAATTCCCCAGCAACTTTCATGAGGATGATGGATGATATCTTCCATCCTTTCAACAATTCTTTTTTGGTGGTGTATTTGGATGACATCCTCATCTTCAGCAAGAAGTGGGTGGAACATTTGCAGTACATTCAACGGGTTTTGCACATTCTGTGGCAACACACACTATATGCAAATTTGGAAAAATTAACCTTCGGCATGAACAGGGTCCAGTACCTAGGATGCATTGTTGATGAGCATGGGGTGCATATTGATCCATCCACGATCTAGGTCATCCATGATTGTCTATCTCCAACCATACTCACTGAGCTTCAGAGCTTCTTAGGCCTTTCCAATTTCTATCACAGGTTCATTTTGGGATTCTCCCACATTGCATGGGCCCTTAGCCAAGTGACCAGGGGCGGTGGCAAGGAAAAAATTATGTGGGGTCAGTCGCAACAAAAAGTGTTCGATTATTTGAAGCAGTTCTTGTGCTTAGCCCTAGTGCTCTCATTACCTGACCTACAACAACCTTTTGAGATTGAGACAGATGCTTCATACTATGTTGTGGGCATAGTTCCCACTCAGCATGGACATCTCGTGGCCTATCATAGTGAGACTCTATCAAATATTATCCGTAAGTACCCCACTTACGACAAAGAAATGTACTCCATTGTACAAGCTCGCAACAATAGCCATTATTACACACACTTAGCACTATTATTAAGGAACTAATTCCTATTCAAAACAAACTCAACTAAATTGACTTAATAGAAGTCAATAAAACAGAAATTAAATGATGCCCCTGCATTAGTTGGTCATCTTGTTTGGCTTGACAAATTCCCCAACAACTTTCATGAGGATGATGGATGATATCTTGCGGCCTTTCACCAACTATGTTTTGGTGGTGTATTTGGATGACATCCTCATCTTCAGCAAGAATTGGGTGGAACACTTGCAGTACATTCAACAGGTTCTACACTCTTTATGGCAACACAAGATATATGCAAATTTGGAAAATGATCCTTCGGCATGAACATGGTCTAATACCTAGGCTACATTGTTGATGATAATGGTGTGCATGTCGATCCAACCAAGATCCAAGTCATTCGTTACTGGCCAACCCCAACCACACTCATTGAGCTTCAGAGCTTCTTAGGCCTTGCCAATTTCTATCACAGGTTCGTGTTGGGATTCTCCCATATTGCATGGGCCCTTAGCCAAGTGACCAGGGGTGGTGGTAGGGAAAAATTTGTGTTGGGCCAATCGCAAAAAAAAGTGTTTGATGATTTGAATCAATGTTTGTGCTCAGCCCAATGCTCTCATTACCTAACCCGCAGTAGCCTTTTGAGATTGAGACAGATACTTCAGACTATGTTGTGGGTGCAGTTCCCACTCAGCATAGACATCCCGTGGCCTATCATAGTGAGATGCTATCATATATTATCCGTAATTACCACACTTACGACAAATAAATGTACTCCATTGTACAAGCCTGCAACAATAGCCATTATTACACACACTTAGCACTTTTATTAAGGAACTAAATCCCATTCAAAACAAACTCAGCTAAATTGACTTTATAGAAGTCAATAAAACAGAAATTAAATGATTCCCCTGCATCAGATGGTCATGTTGTTTGGCTTGACAAATTCCCCAACAACTTCATGAGGATGATGGATGATATCTTGTGGCCTTTCACCAACTATGTTTTGGTGGTGTATTTGGATGACATCCTCATCTTTAGCAATAATTGGGCAGAACACTTGCAGTACATTCATCAATTTATGCACTCTCTATGGCAACACAAGCTATATGAAAATTTGGAAAAATAATCCTTCAACATGAACATGGTCAAGTACTTAGGCTACATTGTTGATGAGAATGGGGTGCATGTCGATCCAACCAACATCCAAGTCATTCGTTACTGGCCAGCCCCAACCACACTCATTGAGCTTCAGAGCTTCTTAGGCCTTGTCAATTTCTATCAGAGATTCCTATTGGGATTATCCCATATTGCATGGGCCCTTAGCCAAGTGACCAGGGGTGGTGGCAGGGAAAAGTTGTGTGGGGCCAATCGCAAAAAAAAGTGTTTGGTGATTTGAAGCAATGTTTGTGCTCAACCCAGTGCTCTCATTACCTGACCTGTAGTAGCCTTTTGAGATTGAGACAGATACTTCAGACTATGTTGTGGGCGCAGTTCCCACTCAGCATGGACATCTCGTGGCCTATCATAGTGAGACACTATCATATATTATCCGTAAGTACCCCACTTACGACAAAGAAATGCACTCCATTTTTCAAGTCTGCCACCAATGGAGACATTACAGTTTGGGGAAGGAGACATTCATCCACACTGATCATAAGCCTCTGTAGTTCATGCAGACAAAAGGAAAATTGCAGAATGACCACCATTAGAAGTGGTCCACATACTTGCAACAATTCCATTTCAACGTCAAGTATAAGAGAGGGAGCACCAACCGTGTCGTTGACTGCCTCCGTCGACCTCCAGTTGTCACACTAACTATGGTGCTACACTCCTGCGAACATGAGACCTCTGGATGGCCCCAACTCTATGAGAGAGATCATGAATTTTCCACTACCTACCAGATGTTGGGAACAAACACAATTGTCTCTGATTTTCATCTGCAGGATGGGTTGTTGTGCCATTTGGGCCATCTTTGCATTCCATCAATCAAGTGAGCAAAGTTGATTTGGGAAGCTCAATACAATCAGGTGGCAAGACATTTCACCGTAGAGAAGACAATGGCAGTGTTACAACAACATTTCTATTGGTTGAAACTTTGATAGGATGTCAGCAAGTATATCAGGTCCTACACGGCATGCACCATTACCAAACCATCCATTAAGAAACAAGGCATGTACACCCCATTTCCTACTCCCAACAGACCCTGGGAATCCATCTCGATGGACTACATGTCAGGCCTTCCTTCAATCAAGCAGAGAAATGATTGTGTTTTCATGGTTGTTGATCAATTTTTCAATATCACGATTATGGTCACCTGCAATAAGAGCATCACAACAGAGGCCACTGCCAAGATCTTCTTTGAATGAGTGTGGGTACATTTTAGGATACCACAAACCATCATCTCTGATCGGGACAGTCGATTCCTCAAAAAATTCTGGTCAAGCCTCTGGTTACAAATGGACACCAAGCTCACCAAATCCACAACCTTCCACCCCCAAATGGATGGCCAAACCAAGGTCGTCAACAGGATGATCATGGATATTTTTCACATGTACAATTCCAAGCATCCACACACATGGGATGATATTCTTCCCTATGTTCAACAGAGTTACAAAAAATCCATACATAGCTCAACTGGACACATCCCCTTTCAGGTGGGGTTGGGATTTCAACCATTGGGTCCCATGGATGTTTCACTACCCCTTGCATCCACACAGGAAGAATAATCCCATGCACAAACCGAAGCTGAAAAAGACACCCGGTTCATTGAACAAATTGAGCATATCCACCTACAGGTTCAGGATATTTTGTAGAAGTCCAATGCTAATTAGTACAACTAGTGTCATGATCAACATCGGGTACCACACAAGTTTAAGGTGGGAGATAAAGTTTGATTGCACTTGCAGAAAGAATGCCTTACAGGACCCCATTAGAAGATTTGTCCACTCCGATATGGACCTTACACCATCACCAAGGTTGTGGGTGAAAATGCTTTTGATCTCAACATTCCTCCCTTCCTTGGCTTGCACCCAGTATTCAATGTGGACCTCCTTCGGCCATACTTTCCACCCTTATTGGTTACCTCAGAGATAGAAAAAAAAATTGACACCGACAGAGCTAAACCATGATTGCATGGAAAAATAATTGACTGATCATATCATGGACACACAGGTCAAGGGCACTCACCAACAGAAACTTCAACTTTGTCAGGTTGTCAAAGCGGGGAATCTCCTGCACCAAGGCAAATGGCTCACACGGGGCCAAATTTAGCAGAAGTTTCCTCATCTAATGGGGAAACTCAATGCAATGTAGACCATTGCTTCCTAAGGAGGGGGGATTGATCCAGGTGGATATAGGTGGCCACCCACCTCTTCCAGTTGGCTCACATACAAATTTCATCTTGGCAATTTGTTTCTAGCTTTTTGAGTCCTAATTTTTCAAGGTCGTTTTGAGGCCCTAAACAACGTTTTTTGGGCCCACCACAGTCACACTATAGACAAAGTCAGAGTGTGAAGGAATAATGTGTATTCCTCAGATATTCCTTTCTAACGGGCTATCGTGCTTCTAAAACGAAGATCGTATGCAAAAGTTACGACCCCGGGAAGTTGATGTACCAACTTACCCCAACAGGGCCCACATGACTTTTGGCGCTTTATCTCCTAGGGTTAGGTTTTTGGATGTATAGGGTTTTGAAAATCATGTTTGATGTAAAAAGGCATTTGGGAGCCTCATTGTACTCATCTTCTTACAAATGAGTGTAGTTGTCACATCTCTTCTAAGAGATAAGTTGCTACCATTCTAGCAAGCTTGTTTTGGTCTGCATTTTTACAGTTTCAACATATTTCTTATTTAATAGAAGATAATTTTTACTATATATCTATTACTATTCACTGTATCTCTATGTTAATATTATAGATCTGTGTTTTCATTTCGTTCCTCTCATAAATCCAGATCACTTTTTCCTTGCTTAAGAAGGACTCACGACATTCTACGGTTGGGATTTAATCTCTCCCATGTACCGATCAACGATTATCATTCTTTCCTGAGCCTTCGTCATCATCGACGCTCCCTCATCATTGTTGAAGTTCCTCGCTCCAACTCTTGGTCTCCTTATTGAATCAGTCTCCCAATGAATTGTCCCAATCTCACCATTGCGCCAAATCGATGGCTATCGATGGCTCTAGGGATTCTTCGTCATCGGACCCTCTCTCTCCCTACTTTACAACTCAAAACTTCTGACAGCCTCATCTGTCGAAGTATGGCTAATATCCATTCACCATACCAAATCGATGACTGATATTTTTTTTATCTCAACTACATGGTTTTCTATTGGGTAACCATATTATTGGCACTAGAAGTCACCTCTAGATTGTAGCAGAGGTAATCCCACTACCCATCAGTGTTTGGGGTGGATGTTGGTTTAAATGTGGATGGTCGATGGCCAAAACTCAACAAAATGAAAGATGTTCAACACAGAACTGGATAGGAAATGCACAGGGAAGTGAGGGCCACAATAACTTCAGTCAATAAATTGAGTTAAAGCGAAAGCAGAGGGAAGAATTAGGAGAATGGGTGAAGGAGACTGCTTTGGGGATCAAGGCTTCTAGCAGCTGAGAGAAGAAAACCCAAGCTCAAGATCATTCTTGAGCTCAAATTCAGACACCGAAATATGTCTACAAGGGACACAGTTACAGCTGCAGTATGATCAAACCTCCATCATCCTACAACTACAACATCTCGGTTGGATCCTCCATGCCCAAGCCATTCAATGTGAGAAGGAAATAGATACACAGGGAAATGAAAAAAACAGACCACGATACCTCTATAATCAAACCTCCATTACAACTGTATAATGATCCTTGACTGGATCATCCATGCCCGAGTGTTTTAAACAACTTTACAGACAAAATGAAAGAGAAAGGAAGTTGACTTCTATTAACATGAAAGTCTCAAATCGATTACATAACCAAAGAACATCTCTGGCGAAACAAAGTTACAAATTGGGAGCTCTACTCAACCCTCGACCCCTGTAAAAAATATCAGGAAGACTCCTATATATTTCGAGCAAAACCATAGAGACATGCTCGAGAATTTGCATTGAAGGCATTATGTTTGCATGCTTCCTGGAAGACTGTGCATGCAGTCTCTTGTCAAAAGCGAGCTCTTGTCAGATGCAATTGTATTTCAGGAAGGCTCTATAGTTGAGCCGACTTGCTAACAGTCCTTTCTCAGGATTTCCATTTATGGTGGAAACGATGTTCAACCACCACCAACTAACTTCAATAAGTGCTTCATCTGGATCGAGAAGGCATGAGGCGGCACTGCACATGTGGAATTTGGCAGCCTCTGCATTCTGCCATATGGATCTAAGTCGAATGCTCGTGAGGAGGCCTGACAGAAGACGTGGAAGCCGACGATGTGATTGGCACGCTCGGCATGGAATAACAGACGTGGAGATGGCCAGGTGGACAACGTGGATGGGAAAAGGAAACTGAGGAAAGCGTGGGGGCCACACAAGTGGGAGTTAATGTGTAATGGGACGGAGGTGATGTGGAGCGAGGTGGCACAGGTGGTAGGAGATGAGAAGGGGAGATGCAACATGTGGGACAGTGAGTGGAGGACAAGTGTGAGGGAGCAAAAGTTATAGGGAAGTGGGGATGTGACAGACAAAGGAGAGAGAGGGAGTGGGGAAGAGCTATCGGTGGGACAGAGAAAACACTTGTTGACCCGAGATAGGGCCTTACATGCACATATCGAGGCCGCAAAAAGTGGTTTGATTCTTCACCGCTTTTGGGCCCGATGTGTGTCTCTGATTAACACGTAGCATCTCCACAAAACCATGGTTTCAAACCTGGCCCACCCTACAATTTTTATCGTCCACACATGTTGGGGCCTCGATATGATCAACGACCGTCGATCTAGAGCGCCCAGATCTCAACCACCCAGATATACGCGCCTCTTAGCATAGCGCACCAAACGATCACATCGCTCATCCGACTTAGGATAGAAACCAAAATGTGGTTTTTTTTCCCGCTTTCTTCCATTCCTTCACCAAGGGGCCAATTTCTTAGGAAAACACCCCCCTTTACAAACAAATGGGGGATGGCTTGGACATTAGGCTTCATGGGGGATGGCTTGCTCCCTGTGAGATGCCAAGAACTCTTCTGCAGTTCCAGTCGCCTTCTGTTGGGCTATGGAGTCAAGCTCAAAACACCCTGTTGAGGAATACAGGCCGATAAGTAAAAAACGAAAATAAACACACATGCTCCAGGGAGCTTATTTATGTACATTCCTAAACTAATTTTTTTTTACACAGTGCTAGGTGAAAGCAAATTTTCACCATAGCCATTCAAGTAACTTCTCGACTGGAAGTTCCTTTACTCTGTCAATGATTGATAACAAACGATGAAATCGTGATAACATAACGGTTACATCCTTCAACTTCCCTCCAAAGGATGAAGTTGAGAAAAAACTACGTGACTCCAAGGCATGAAAGAAATGCAACTCCATGTACTCACTGACAGGCTCATAGAATGAGTGGAAAACTCTGGAAAATTTGTAACAGACAGCCCGATCTGCTCCACAACTGATCACACATGGATGAATATATTTGATAAGCACAGGTGGATGAGAAGTTGATGCAGGCTGACTGGTCTTAGGTGGTGGCTTCTCACCTACAGGCTCTGGGTAGGTTATGAACTACCCCTTCTGTTGCTCCTTTTCTTCTTTATGGCTTTCCCAAGGGTCAGTTTCATAATTTTCATAAACAAGAATCGTGGGAAATATCTTCTTTTCAATATGTTGCTCGATGTCTTCTGCAGGTCCAGGATGGCCAATTTCCTCATGATAATTTTCTTTACTGAACAGAGGATAAGGATCTGTAGTATGCTCTTGGAAATCTTGCATATCCAGCTCATAATGTGATTTGTAGCTGTCATATACAGGTTGGCTGCTCCTCTGGTAAGAAAACTATGATGTGGGGCTCTACTGCTCTTCATATGAATAATCATCAAAGCTAGGGACAGTAGGCACCTCAGGAGTAGAATGCAAGGCCTCCACAGTTATGAAATCTTCATTATTATCCTTAGTAGAGCTACCAAGGACATCTACCTCAAGGACTGGAAAATCCTCTGCGCTTTCTTCAGATTCCAACCTTTCTAGTTTGGCAGTGAGAGATTTTACCAGTTCCATTACTTCTCTCAAAACATCTTCTTCCTCCTCGCAACCTTCATCCTCGTAGATTTCCTCTGATGCAGATGAACAAGGATGAGAAAGGATTGATTTATAATCCAAGTCATCAGGCTCGTTCTCACAGCCTACGAAGGAAACAACTATATCTTGAATACAATCATTGTATCCCTCACAACAACTATGACAAATTAACTCAGAGGGATAAAAATTCTAGCAATGAGCATTGAAAGTTGCATGAAATTCTCCCAGTGAGGAAATGCTAGTAGGGGGTAAAGAATGATACCACTCACAAGCATCCCCCGCTAAAGAGAACATGAACATATTCATTAATACATCCTCATAATGTATCTCCCACGTATGCATGAGTTCATGAAACTCATGGAGATGCTGAGCTGGGTTGTCCTCTTTACGCTCTCCAAATATAGGAAAATACTCATTCCATTCGTTTGGAGCAGGAACAACATTTGGAAAACTAGGAGCAACAAAAGAATTAAAAGGATCAAACCTTCGAGCCAAGATCTTTTCCATTTCGAACTAGTGGAGTCCCTAATCAATCCTTTAATCATGGAGTCACCAAGTGAAAGATATGCAACAAGAGTGTGTCTGGTCTTTGTTCACCATCAAAGACCAAATCTGATCGTTGTGTTCTCCAAAGGGATACCAAGTGTAGCTAGAAGAATCCACACTGAAACAGTGGAGTTGAGACAATGGAGTTGCCTCAGTGGAGTCGCTAGGTGCACAGTTTAAATCTTTGATGTACTAAGTTCTTATGCACCTTCAGAACCAAGAAGATTTGTCTTTCAATCCCAGGGAAAATCTTCAATTCATCCCCGGCAATGACGCCATAAATGTTGGCACTGGAAGTCACCTCTGGATTGCAGCAGAGGTAAGCCCAGTACCCATCAGTGTTTGGGGTGGATGTTGGTTTAAATGTGGATGGTCGAAGGCCAAAACTCAACAACATGAAAGATGTTCAACACAGAATTGGACAGGAAATGCATAGGGAAGTGAGGGCCACATTAACTTTAGACAATAAATTGAGTTAAAGAGAGAGAAGAGGGAAGAATTAGGAGAAAGGGTGAAGGAGACTACTCTGGGCATCGAGCCTTCCAGCAACTCAAAGAAGAAAACCCACGCTCAAGAGAATTCTTGAGCTCAAATTTAGACACCGAAATATGTCTACAAGGGACACAGTTACAACTGCAGTATGATCAAACCTCCATCATCCTACAACTGCAACAGATCGACTGGATCCTCCATGCCTGAGCCATTCAATGTGAGAAGGAAACATATACACATGGAAATGAATAAAACAGACCACGATACCGCTATAATCAAACCTCCATTACAGCAGTATAACGATCCTCCACTGGATCATCCATGCCCGAGTGTTTTAAACAACTTTACAGACAAAATGAAAGAGAAAGGAAGATGAATTCTATTAACATGAAAGTCTCAAATCGATTACATAACCAGAGAACATCTCTGGCGGAACCAAGTTACAAATTGGGATCTCTGCTCAACCCTCGACCCCTGTAAAAAATATCAGGAAGACTCCTATATATTTCGAGCAAAACCATAGAGACGTGCTCGAGACTTTGCATTGAAGGCATTACATTTGTATGCTTCCTGACAGACTTTGCATGCAATCTCCTGTCAGAAGCGAGCTCTTGTCAGGCGGAATCATATTTCAGGAAGGCTCTACAGCTGAGCCGACTTGATGACAGTGCTTTCTCGGGATTTCCATTTATGGTGGAAATGATGTTCAACCACCACCAACTAACTTCAATAACTGCTTCATCGAGATCAAGAAGGCATGAGTCGACACTGCACCTGTGGAATTTGTCGGCCTCTGCATTCTGCCATATGGATCTAAGTCGGATGCTCGTGAGGAGGCCTGACAAAAGACGTAGAATCCGACGATGTGATTGGTGCGCTCGACATGGAATAGCGGACATGGATATGTCCAGGTGGACAACGTGGATGGGAAGAGGAAACTAACGATAGCGTGGGGGCCACACAAGCGGGAGTTGATGTGTAATGGGACAGAGGTGATGTGGAGCATGGTGGCACAGGTGGCGGGAGATGCGACAGGTGGGAAAGTGAGTGGAGGATAGGTGTGAGGGAGAGAAAGTTATAGGGGAGTGGGGGATGTGACGAACAGAGGAGAGAGAGGGAGTGGGGAACAGCTGTTGGCAAGACAGAGCGACCACTTGTCGACCTGTGATAGGTCCTTACACGCAGATGTGCATATCGGGGCTACGAAAAGTGGTTTGATTCTTAACCTCTTTTGGGCCCGATGTGTGTCTCTGATTGACACGTAGCATATACACAAAACCATGGTTTCAACTTTGACCCGCCCTACAATTTTTATCGTCCGTGCATGTTGGGGCCTTGATATGATCAACGATCGTCGATCTGGAGCGTGCAAATCTCATCCACCCAGATATATGTGCTTCTTAGCACAACACGCTAAATGGTCACATCGCACATCCGACTTAGGATAGAAGCCAAAATGTGGGTTTTTTGCCCGCTTTCTTCCATTCCTTCGTCAAGGGGCCAATTTCTTAGGAAAACACCCCCCTTTACAAACAAATGTGATAACACATATGAAATTGGGACTTAGCCAATTTTCATGGGTTCTTCAAGAGTCTCACTGGATCTTTGAGAGTTTGGGGAATAATCTGAGACCAACTAAGGCTCTATTACTTCCTTGGGATGAATTTTTCATATCTTGCAACCTTTCCATTTAAGACAGGTGAAAGGCTTAACAGGGTAGAGATTCTCTGAACCACACATAAATCTTCCCCATGCATCAGAGCATTTCTTCTGCCTATCTCGGGTAATGATTTTGTTCATATCTTGTAAACTTTCCACTCAGGAACATGAGGTTCCCTTAGGGCACAAGGTTCTTTTAACCCATACAAATACCTTCTGACACTAGGGCACCTAGGTCACCCTCTAAATGAAGATATTTCCCATATCTTGCAATCTTTCCTCCCTAGTTGCAAGGTCCTCAGGGATACAAACTACCCCTACTTGGATTATTTCCATGGATTAACAGATCAATTAGTGAAAACAAACATGTAGATTCCAATTTACTTATGAATTTAATTTGTTATTCACATGCATTCACATCTCTCTTTTAAATTAGAAAACCACAAGTTTACATCATCAACACACATTCAAATAGGTCAAGTTAAACACCTATCTGTTCAGAGAAATATCAACAACCAACTTATTGAGAGAGGATGCCTTCCCTCCCAACCTAAGAATATGTTGCAAAGTGCCTTCCTACAACATACCACCCTCGTGCTAAGCCATGATATCACAAGGGGAATGATTTAGCTGGTTCTCAAACTTTGATGATCCAGGAAGGTTACTCCCCTTCCTCCACTGACAACAACAGAAGTTGTCCCCTTCCCATTGAGCTCAAGGATTCCACAGGTTTATCAGGTACCTTCCCAACTGGATTTCCTCTAAACAAGGGAGCCCCTTCTCTATTATACAATCCCTCAGCAACCTCCCCTTACCAGTGCCTATTTCTATCCAATAAGTACAAAGCTTCAACCCTCTATCGCTCTAGTTTGGATCCAGGTCTTCTCTAATTCAGGATGATCATGAATATTTTTGGATGAGCTTCCTATTTTCTTCAAGAAAAGCTCTCCAATTTCTTTTTTTTTCACTTTGCCCCATTGAATGCCTATGTTCAATGTGCCCTTCACTTGTGAGCCCGTTGCTCCCTTGATTTTCTCCATATCATTATCCTCTTGTGTCTTCTCTGTGCTCTGGTCTCTCTTTTGATACCACTCTCTTGCTCCTTCTGGGCCAATTACCCCTTATCGATCTTTTGTCTCTCTTTCTTACTCATCTGGTGGTGCTTTTCCACCTTTGGCCTCTTCTTCCACCAATCCCATGGGATTCCTGTGACTTCTTCTAGACACGGCCTGTTGTTTGGGGTTTGAATTCTTGAAAGGGAAAATCTGTGGATGTCATGTTTGTTAGGTTATTTAATTAACCCTTTGTCTTCTTAAGAGGTCGGGGCTATCAACAATATTAACTACCTCAACCACCGGTTTGTTTCGTCATAAGAGTTCATGTGGCTCCTTGCAGGTTCAAGTACATGAGTAGGTCGTGTATTCAATTTGCAAGTACAGGATGAAGTGTTAAGCAAGCTTCATGTTTTCCTCAGTGAAACTTCTCCATTCCACCTCACCAATCCACCTCATCCATCCCACTTCATCAATTCCCACTTGTAATATCATGGCCAGTACTTTCAAGGCTTTTCCCTCTCAGACAATTTTTTGGTGTTTTTCATTAATCGCAATATAATTACAAGCTTCATAATCACATTATATCAAGTCTTAGCATAATTACAATTATGGGGGAAAACAGGGTGTTACACAAAAACCCTAACCCTAGATGGCTATAAGCTATGTTAAATAATGGGCTACTAGGAAAGGAAGAGATTCCATTCTTATTGTATTGAGTATTGTTACATAGGAGAGCATAACATTAAGAGTGGGATATTGAAGCATGACAAAGGAAAAACAAGATCCTATAAACAACCATATTGGCCACAATGTCTATAGAATCTCCATAGTTAGTGCCCCTTTCTTTGTATTCACATTTCATAATGAAGAAGAAAAGAGCATAGCAAAGGCCTCACCTTATAGTTGGGTTTTTCTTGCATTGGGTTTTCCCAAGGTACTTCTTGTGTTCATTGTGTAGATGGTGTGTTGTTTCTTATCTCTTTCATTTCAATTTTAGCTTATTTCAATTTCTGGGTTAAAACTAGTAATATTAAGTCAACAATTTACAATAAAACACTACATAGTAAAAGATTGTAAAATGTTATAAAATCTATAGTGATGAATTGTTCCAATAAAATATCCATGACAATTTACATATTACTCAAATTTACTTCATCCCACATTTTTATTCCCTAATTCATTTTGACATTTTCCCTCACTTGTTTCAAAAATATTATAAATTTATTATTTATATACCTAAAAATATTGTAAACCATAAATTAACAAAGATTTATCATTAAAACTATTTTAAGTTATTGTAGATTTTATTTAAATATTTTTAAATAAATATTCTTAACATTTACTACCTCTCACACCGTAAAAAGTTTCCAAAAAAGAAAGTAAAAAGGAATAAAAGAAAATGTTTAAAAAGAAGAAAATTGGAAATTGCTTAAGCTTGATTTGCCTTACCATCCATCTTAGCTTTTAGGGGACGGTGTTGGCCATTGTGAGTTGAACCCAAAATACCAATGCATTAAAAAGGCTTATTTGATCACCTATGAATTTTGAAGAAGTAAATTTAATTGCATAAATATAGTGTTAATAATTATTTTTCTTTTACTATAATAATATATAATTTAATTTAATTATATGTTTAATGATAATATGTTTTTATTGAATTTAATATGATTATAAATAAAATGAAGTTAAAGATTTTTAAGGAATCTTTTTATAATAATTAAATCAAAATAAACACAAGTCAAATTAAGACCAACAAAATTTTTATAGTAGTTCCTTGAAGACGACAAAGTTTATATTTAGTATTTTTAGACAAATAATATTTTATTAATTAAAATATTTTTAAAATGGAAAAAAATAAATAAATAAATAAATGGATTTGAGATGAAAATGAGTTTTCTTTATTTTTGACATCATAGGAATGAGTAATGCAAAGTCACATATGAAGTAGGAGCTTATTAGAAATTTACAAAGTTCATTTTAAATTACTTATGATAATCTTAAATTTATATAAGTTAACATTCAAAAGTGCATTTCTTTAAAATATATCGTGATTTATGCTGGTTATCTTTGTGTAGGGGCTATGTTAATCTTTTCTGTATAGTTTCAATTTCTTCAAATATCTTCGAAGAAAAATTTCACAATATAATCTTTAAATAAAAGATATCTTAAATATTTGGCACAATAATAATTAGTATTATTGAAAAACTTGACTAGATTTAAACATATTATCTATGGCTATATATTTCAACTAAATTTAAACATGTAACTTATGGCTAGTTATAAACAACATGTTTAAAATAAATGATTTAATCAATTAAACTAACCCTTAACTTTTAAAATCATATAAACTAACCTTTAATCCTTAAAATCATATTGTTGACAAAAACAACAATAATATTTTGATAAATCTCCACGTATTAAAACCTATTTACCTAAGTATTGCAAGTCTTGCAATCGAAAAGCCTTAATCTTTTTCCAATAGAAAATTTATCTCATTTATATTAAGAGAATATAAAAGTTTTACAGCTCAGTCTTCATCAAAGATTTCCTACAATACCATCTCCACAGTATCAAAACCTCTCCACAGAAAAACAAGAGCTACTTTTCATACTCTAGAAAAGTAACAGCCAAAAAACAAAATGGCAAAAACAAATAGCCCACCACTTTGCCCAAAGACTTCGAATACAAAAGCTGATAGTGCCCTCGGCTATCATCAGACTATAATAAACTGAAAATAAAACTAATAACTGACAGGGCAAAGCCCAGAAAACATAGCAGAGAATATCACCACCAATGGCCTGAGAAACAAAAAGAAGTCAATTGCTAGTAGATGATGATAATATTTTCCATCCCCTCTTTGTTATTATGCCAAGTATAATACATGATGCCTCCTTCTGGCTCGCTTGTTGCTTGCTTGGATAAGTAATCATCTTCAGTGTTAAATTCTCTGTGAATATGGTCATAACTAATAAACTCAAAGTCCTTCACCATCTCCTTAATCCTAGATTTCCATCCTTCAATCGCACAGACTTTGAGGCTACCTTTGTTTTCCAGCCAAGCAATCACCACTTTGGAATCCCCCACTAAATGTAATCTACTGATGGAAAGGTGTAAATCCAATCTTATCGTTGCCCAAGCCCCAAGTAATTCGGCTTTTGTATTTGTGCCTTGACCACCATTAAAGGTCCATCTAATACACAAAAGATCTGGCAGTTTTAGTACACCACCTGCTCCACAATAAGCCCCACTCTGATGCGCTGCCCCATCAAAATATGCAATGGTAGTGTTATCTTGTATATGTAAGAATATACTTTTTGGAAGTTTGTCTTATTTTACTCCTTCAATCATACTAGCTTGAGTTAGTGTTTTATAATAAACCTTCTGGATTTTAGGCATGCTTCCTTCAAAGATAGCCAGGTTCCTCTCCAGCCAAATATTCCAGCACAATTGGGCAACCAAAATTGTTGGTACAGATTTATTTTCGAACCATTCCTGAATGCAAATCTCCAGGCTCATACCACTCCAATTTTGTTTATAACCACCACCCGTAATAATCTTTTCTCATACTGCTTTTTTGAAAGCACAATGAATGAAAATATGGTCAATGGATTCCAAATTTGATTTGCACAAATAACACATGCTTGGTCCTTCTCTTCCTCTAGACTGAAGAATATCCCAAATTAAAATTTTCCCTTTAACTGCCAACCATAAAAAAAGTTAGATTTTTAATTGCATGTTCCACTGCCATATGGATCTTCCCCATCCACCTATTGTGCTCAAATTCTTTGTTGATAATAAGGCCCTGTAGAAATTTTTAACACTTGGAACCCCCGATCTATCCCCTCCGTCCACAAAAGTGAATCCTCCCTATCCTGTAGAAAGGTCCCCACATCAATTAAGTCCAATCTGAATATGTCCCATTATGTGGCTAAAGTACCAATAAGTCTAATTTCATAACTCTTTAACCACTAAAAAGAAGAGTAAGATATGTTATCAGTCCTCTGGGCTTGTGCCAAAGAATATATATGTCTTTTGTGAAGTGATGAAATTAAATTATCAAACAAGAAAGATTTCTCCCCCAAACCAAGTATCTTATCTCTCCCTAATTCAATAAGATGACCCTTTCCAGGATTCCATGACAGCCACTGAAGGATAAGATGAATTGATTTTAATAGTCCTCCCCAAATGCAAGAGGATGACCGAGCCTGAAAAGTTAATGATCTGAGCTAGTTTGTAACTGTCATATGAGATAAATACTTATCTTTTATTACCCTGTGCCAGATACTAGGACAATTTAATACTCTCCAAAGGGAATTTGCAACCATCGCCTGTTTAAAATCCAGGAGATTTCTCAAACCCCATCCCCCATTGCGCTTTGGTAGTGAAATATGTTCCCAATTGCAGAGATGAATATGATTTGTCTCTCGATTCCCATTCCAGAGAAAGTTCATCATAAGTTTTCTCAGAGTATTCAAAATAGAATTTGGAATAATTGCTAAAGATAACCGGTAGACATGCTGACTTTCTAAAACAACTTTTATAAGAATAAGTCTACCCCCCAATGACAGCCAACGATGACACCAATTATCAATATTCTTTTCCATCTTCTGAATCAACCAATGCCAATCCTCGATACGATGGGTACCAGTCTTTATGAACAACCCGAGATATTTGAAGCCAATTGCCAGTTCTGAGAAATTATAAGGATATAAAGATTTAAAAGGATCTAATTCCAGATCCAATAAACATTCATGATGAGAAGTTGATTTTACAATATTGATCTTCAAACCTGATGCAGAACAGAACAACTTTAGAACCTTTTCGATCTCCCACCATTCCTGGAATGTGGCCTTTGACATTATGATAACGTCATCCACAAATAAGATAAGAAATTTTTTTATTGTTCTCGAGACCTGTATACAAGACAATTTCCCTTCCCATTAACTATCTTTAAGTAAAATGCTTAGTGCCTCCATAACCAATATAAAGAGTAATGGAGACAAGGGGCAACCTTGTCTTAGTCCTCTTCCTCCTTTAAAAAACCCCGAAGCCTCTCCATTTACTAAAATGGCAAAGGTAGTTTAGTCCACGCAACTCATGATCCAGTATGTCATTTTTGTGCCCATACCCACTTGTATAAGGATCATCGTTAATAAGTCCCAGTTGACACAGTCATAGTCTTTTTGTAGATCCAATTTTAAAACTAAAGCCTTTAATTTCTTGTTTCTTATACTATGCAAACATTCCTGAATAGTCCCTATAGCATCCTGAATATGACGTCCCTTTAGAAAACCAAGTTGCTCCTCTGAAATCATCTTGGATAAGTAAGGTTTGATCATGTTTGCTATGATCTTAGAAATTATTTTATAGCATAAATTACATAAAGATATTGGCCTATAATCCCCAAATCCAAGAGGCTTATTAACTTTGGGAATTAATGCAATAAATGTTGAATTCAGGCCCCCACAGATCTTACCTTTTAGCCTCGTCTCTTCTACCATGTTCAGTAAATCTTCACCTACTAGATCAAAGAAGTGGACAAAAAATTCCACTGTCCAGCCATCTGGGCCAGGACTCTTATCAAACTTGAAACTATTTAAAACCTTCCTTATTTCTTCCAGGCCTACCAGCGTAAATAAATTCTCCACTTCTATCTCTGTCACCATTTTTGGAAAAAACTCCATCACCTTAACTTGATCTAAAATGGAAGTTTCATTCGATTCATTGAAGAAATTTTTGAAATAACTCTTAGCAGCCTCCAATATATTCTTCTAACCCATCTGTAACTGACCCATCTCATCTGTGATCTCCCAAATAAATTTTCTATTTCTCCTAAAATTGGCGTAGTTGTGAAAAAAAATTGTATTCTGATCCCCGCTTTTGATCCAAATGGCTCGACTCCTTTGGCGCCAAATCTCCTCTTATTCTTTTAAAATATTATTTCTCATCCCTTCCTTTTCCTTTAATTCTATTTCCTTTTCCTTTGTTAGCATATCATCAGTCAATTCAATTAACAAAACTGTAATATCATGTTCTAGTTCTCTGAGTCGGGTCTTTGATAGATCCAGTCTATGTTTTTTCCATTGTTTGGTCTGTTCCTTTAAGTCTTTAAGTTTCTAGAGTAGTCTTTTTTTACAGTCTAATTCATCATTATTCTTTGGTTTTTTCCACAAATCCTGTACCAATAAGTCGGAATCCTGGAACTGGAGCCAATATGGATTGAGTTTGAAGGGAAAGGATTTATATAATGGTGGAAACTCTAGATGAAGCACTATCGGAGCATGATTTGATATGTATGGGTACTCAACCCATGTTTTGTATAGTCCAATCCCTGTCAAAAAATCCTCTGCTATAAGAAATCTATCCAATCTCTTGGATATCAGTGTTGCCCCTGATTGTCCGTTTCTCCAAGCAGGTACCAATTTGTCCAGTGCCAGATCAATGAGATGATTCGCTTGAAAGAGAGACTTATAAAAGCCCGTTGTGTGTGCTGAAAGGTTGGAACCTCCCCATACTTCTTCCGTTGATAGAGTCACATTGAGGTCTCCAACTATAATGAGATTATTCTTTGATAGAATGCCTAAATCTAATAATTTATTCCAAAACAGCCTTTGCTCTGTATAGGGTCCATAAACATTTAATATCGATAATATCCTTTTGCTTGGTATAATGTGACATGTCAGAAGTATTCCACCACAAGTTAGAAAGGCATTTAATTTGAAAACAATCGGATCCCAAGCGACTAATAAGCCACTCGAAGTTCCAACAGAGCCGACTGCGCAACAAAACCAATAGGGCCGAATCGAACTCATAAACATTCTAGCTTTCTCAGAATTTACCAAGGTTTCCTGAAAACAAACTAAATCTGGTCGAGTTTTATCCAAAACTCTCCTGACAGAGGCCAATTTCTGGGTGCCTCCAGTCCCACGAAGATTCAGTGAAAGACAAATCATTAAACTACCCTAGCAAGGGCTTTCACTGCTTTAAGTGCCCCCCCTTCTGAGGTAGAAGTAGTTTGTGAGTCTGTGGTAGGAATGGATATAATTTTCTTCCTCGCTCTTCTGGTTTTAATAGGCGAAATTTCAGAGCCTAGACCACGAGACCAAGCAGAATCCTTTCCTTCTCGGCCAATATGTGAAAAACATGAACTAGTCCCCCCCTCCTTCTGTGGCAAAGTAACTGAAGACTTCCCCAAAAAGATAGGCAAAGTAATGGAAGAATCCTTGTCCTGGATAAAAGGTAAGTAAGAGTCCAATACATCGGACAATGTAGTCTCTTCTCCTTCCGATTCATGGTAACCCGAGAGAAAATCCAAATCCTCCGTGAAAGGTGGTGATGACTCAAGTAATGGAGTAATTAAGGACAAACCCATGGTCTCTGAGAGAGAAGTCTGAAAGGTGACACCATCTCTATCCGAACAGACAGGATTAGAGGCCAAGGGAGTATCCAGGGTAGTCGCGTCAAAAACCAAACCCCTATTCTCAGTGTCCTTTGGTGGTGAACTAGAAAGGGGTAAGGTCTTCCCCAACCCTCCCAAAACAAACCGAAGCACAATGCGTCGAGGATAAAAGCCACTTTGAGGAATTTATAGCTTCACATTCCATTAATGACAAAGAGTGGAAAACTGAAGGACAATGCAGAAATAACTTATCCAACAAAGACTGATTCAATAAAGTGTTATCTCCCTCCTACGTTGAAAGACTAGGTCCAGTACTATAGAAACCAGTATCCATTGAGGTATCATGAGTAATATAATCCGGGTAAGGCTCCTCTGGTTCGAGCTCGGCTTCCACCTAACCTTTACAGTCACGACGTAAATGCCCGGTGCTTCGGCAAAAGCTGCATCTAAATGGAACTCCCATATAGTCCAAACTTTGAATCATGCGTCTACCTCTCCATTCAATTTCTAAATTTTCCGATAGCCCCTGAGTAATGTCCATTTCCACTAATACCCGCTCAATCTTCCTTGAGCTCATAGCTAGAGCAAGCAAATCAATAGATATGAACACCCCAAGGGAGTTTCCTATGGCCTGTAGAGCTCCCTTGTTTTAGAACTGCCAGGAAAGACCTAGCAATAAAACCCAGAAATGTCACAAGGAGAAGTAATATGTTTCTGAATTAAAAGCCACACGCCATCTTTTAACCATGAGACTACTCCCACCATTAAGCCACTTTTTTGTCAACAGAAGTGCCACGTCTTTGGGAGACCTGCAGAGGAATCCCAACCATCCTTTAGTAAGGTGAAATATCTTAGGTACATAACCAAGTAAAGTGTAACACACCCACTACGGGAGCTAAGATTTTTCGCCATTTTCTTTCTTCTTTGTTGTCGAGGGACAGAGTTCTCGAATTCTTACAAGGTTCTGGCGTAGGCTAGGTCTTCCAATTGGGAACTTCACCCAACCAATTCACGGGTTCTTTTGTTGAAAATCCGTTGTGTACAATTCACACACCAAGTGTAGGATTTACTTCCACGTGTCCATCGGTTGTGATCCCGGGCTAAGTCAAGAGGTGCCTTTCGCATTTCGGGACTTCGGACACTGGGAGTTTGAAATGCACGGAAGTCGAATCCTTCGACACCCCAAAACCCAAAATCCTAGTCAAACCAAGACTTATCCGGGATTTCACCTATCGGGACTTCGTGTACCAGGATTTCGCGATGCATGGAGACAAGGGTTCATACCTTTCGGTTTCCCGGGTGTCGCAACACCGAAGCCCATATATCTGCTAGGCTCATTTCGGGGTTTCGTGAGTCGAAATTTCACGATGTGCGAAGACAAGGGGTTTACCCTTGGGTATCCCGGGTGTCGAAACGCCAAAATACCAAACTCTAGCCACACTATACCATTTTGGGGTCTCTCACATCGGGGATTTCGCGATATGCGAGGACAAGGGGCCTCGTATCTAGGATATTCGGGAGCCGAAACTCCGAAGCTCATATATCCATTCAACTCACTTCGGGGTTTCGCAAGTTGGGATTTCGCAACTGGCGAATACAAGGAACTAGCCTTTGGGTTTCCCAGTTACCGAAACACCGAAACACCAAGGCTTATCCATGCTAGACCTTTTCGGGGTTTCATACTTCGGGATTTCACGACTAGCGGTTCCAAGAGAACTTACCCTTAAGTATCCCGGGTGTCGAAACAGCGAAACATCAAGACTCTAATCCCCGTTGGACCATTTCGGGGTTTCGCTAATCGGGATTTCGAGACTGGCGAGTACAAGGGAACTTACCCTTAGGTGTCTCGGGTACCGAAACATCACAACTCATCCATGCTAGTTCATTTCGGGGTTTTGCTAATCGGGATTTCGGGACTGGCGAGTACAAGGGACTTGCCTTTAGACATCCCGGATGTCGAAACACCGAAACATCAGATTCTAATCACGCTATACTCATTTCGGGGTTTCGCAAGTCGGGATTTTGCGTCTGACGAATACAAGAAAACTGACCCTTGGGTTTCCCAGTTGCCGAAACACCGAAATACCGAGCTCTAAGAGACCCACTCTCTCTAGTGCAAAGTTTTCAAACTTAGGCCTTAAAGTCCTTCATTGTGTTCCTAGGTAGATTCTCACCAGGTTTTATGACCAGACTGAGAGGTCTTCTTAAATCCTTGAGTTGTTAACCTCTGTGATAGGTAATACGCAAATTCAGGATTTTACTAAGGTGGTAGTCCTTTCAAGGAACTTACCCTGACTCTGGAATGTAAGGGAACGATCCCGAAAGGGTGTCCCTGTGGGGAATCTATCTAGGGCAGCATGAGAGACAAATAAGGGAAACAAATCTCCCAAGAACAGACTTGAAAGATGAATTCGTTCAAATACATATATCTATATATATATAAACCGAATGTGGTCATTCCAACATAAGCATGCAACCACCATTTCCGATCAAAACACCATGCAGACATTTCTACACAAAAACCATTCATAAGTGTTCAAACCATGAGCTTACATTCCAAGACATTCAATGCAAGACACAAGATATAAACACTTATCAGAAAACACCAGGTGATGCAACTGTTGAGAGGGTTGCTCATTTCCACCCAACCGTAGGCTCAACGATTCCCAACGGATTTACCACTAGCCACCCCCGAGCTAGACCACGATGCTTTGAGACTCAGTCTCTTACTTCCCGCTCATTGGAAGTCTAGGATGAAGGTTACTCTCCTTCTCCTCTGCTCATGACTCACTGTATTTCCCGGAGTCCCTCTGGTTCTCCTTCCGCGAATTCTTGTCGTGTGTGTGTGTGTGTCTATATGCTCTCCTCTCCCCCCCTTCCACACTTCTTTCCTCCTACGAGGTTGTGTGTGGCACAAAATTCCCTGTC
>JZKD02S1274710.1:577784-618252 GCA_000966675.3 Picea glauca
TTACAAGGATGGGGGTGCGGGGGAGATATTGGAGAAAATGTAATACATTTTCTCCAATATCTCCCCCCTACCCCTATACATTTTCTCCAATATATCCCTCCGACCCCCACCCTCATAAAATATCTCCAATATCTCCCTTCCTCCCCCACCCTCATAAATATTACAAGATACATTTTCTCCAATATCTCCCTTCCTCCCCCACCCTCATAAATATTACAAGATACATTTTCTCCAATATCTCCTTTCCTCCCCCACCCTCATAAAATTTTCTGCGATATCTCGCCCTTCCCCCTCCCTCATAAATATTACAAGGGTGGGGGAGAGGAGAGATAATGGAGAATATTACAAGGGTGGGGGAGGGGGGAAGATATTGGAGAAAATGTATTACATTTTCTCCAATTTTTATGAGGGTGGGCGAGGGAGGATGATATTGGAGAAAATGTATTTTATGAGGGTGGGGCAGGGGTGAGACATTGGAGATTTTTTTATGAAGGTGGGTGGGGGAGACGGGGAGATATTGGAGAAAATATATTACATTTTCTCCAATGTATTTTATGAAGGTGGGAGAGCGGAGAGGCGAGATATTGGAGAAAATTTTATGAGGGTGGGGGAGCGGGGGAGATATTGGAGAAAATGTAATATGAGCGTGGGGGAGGCAAGGAGATATTGGAGAAAATGTATTACATTTTCTCCAATATCTCTTCCCCTTCTCCACCCTCATAAAATTTTCTCCAATATCTCACCCTCGGGAAATGTCTCCAATATCTCCTGCCCTCCCCCACCCTCAGGAAAATTTCTCCAATATTTCCTGCCCTCCCCCACCCTTAGGAAATTTTCTCCAATATCTCGCCCCTCTCCCACCCTCATAAATATTACAAGGGTGGGGGTGGGGGAGAGATATTGGAGAAAATGTAATACATAATACATTTTCTCCAATATCTCCCCCCTACCCCTATACATTTTCTCCAATATCTCCCTACGACCCCTACCCTTATAAAATTTTCTCCAATATCTCACCCCCTCCCCAACCCTTATAAAATTTTCTCCAATATCTTGCTCTTCCCCCACCCTCATAAATATTACAAGGGTGGGGGAGCGGGGGAGACATTGGAGAATATTACAAGGATGGAGGAGAGGGTTGGACATTGAAGAAAATGTATTACATTTTCTCCAATATCTCCCTCCACTTTCTCTAATATCTCCCTCCACATTTTCTCCAATATATCCCCCACTCCCCCACTATTACATTTTCTCCAATATCTCCATCTCTCCCTCGCCCACCCTCATAAAAATTGGAGAAAATATATTACATTTTCTCTAATATCTCTCCCTCTCCCCCACCCTCATAAAAATTAAATTTTCTCGAATATCTTTGCCCCTTCCCCACCCTCATAAAGTTTTCTCCAAAATATCTCGCCACTCCCCCACCCTCATAAAATAAATATTACAAGATACATTTTCTCTAATATCTCTCCGTCTCCCCCACCCTCATAATTTTTTCTCCAATATCTCGTCCAATACATTTTATCCAATATCGCACCCTCTCCCCCACCCTCATAAAATTTTCTCCAATATCTCGCCCCTCCTCCACGCTCATAAATATTACAAGATACATTTTCTCCAATATCTCCCTCCCTTCCCCAACCTCAGAAAATTTTCTCCAATATCTCGTCCCTTCCCCACCCTCATAAATATCACAAGGGTGGGGGAGAGGGAGAGATATTGGAGAAAATGTAATACATTTTCTCCAATATCTCGCCTCCTCTCCCACCCTCATAAATATTAAATATTACAAGGACGGGGGAGGGGCGGAGATATTTGAGAAAATGTATGGGGGGAGGGGGGGAGATATTGAAGAAAATGTAATACATTTTCTCCAATATCTCCCCTTCTCCCTGACCCTCATAAATATTAAATATTACAAGGATGGGGGAGGGGCAGAGATATTGGAGAAAATGTATTACATTTTCTCCAATATCTCGCTCCTCCCCGACCCTCATAAATATTACATTTTCTCCAATATCTCCCCCCCCTCATAAAATTTTCTCCAATATCTCGCCTCTCCCCCACCCTCATAAATATTACAAGGGTTGGGGAGCGCGGGAGATATTGGAGAAAATGTATAGGGTTGGGAAGGGAGGAGATATATTGGAGAAAATGTGTGAGGGGGTATATTGGAGAAAATGTAATTCATTTTCTCCAATATCTCCCCTGCTCCCCCACCCTCATAATATTTTCTCCAATATCTCACCCCTGCGCCACCTTTATAATTATTACAAGATACATTTTCTCCAATATCTCACTGCTCCCCCACCCTCATAAAATTTTCTCCAATATTTCTTTCCTCTTCCACCTCATAATATTTTCTTCAATATCTTCCCTCAAATAATTTGAAAATGTGATTGTTTTAAAAAATAAAGTGTTAAAATAAATTTAAATTAGTGCTACACATATTTTATTAATATTTTAAATAATAAAGGTAATATTATTTTGTTAAAAAATGTTGTCTTTTAATAGGTCAAAAAGTTAATTTGACACAACTTGTCTTCTAATAGGTCAAAAAGTTAATTTGACATAACTCTTCAAGACACAACCAACCAACAATCAATCAAAGTAAATATTCATATTAGTTGTAGATATATTTTTAAATGCTAAAGTTAATTTATTTTGTTAAAAAGTGTTTTTTTAATATGCAAAAATTAACTTGATACCCCTCTAAATGCTAAAGTTAATATTATTTTGTTAAAAAGTTTTTTTTTAATATGTAAAAGTTAATTTGATACCACTCTTCTACAATGAGGTGTAGATTGGTTTCTAGACACAATCTATCCATGAATAAGAATTTAAAATTTAATTCAAAGTAAAATTATTTTAGTTATATATTTATTAAGTTTTTAGAAGAATCAATCAAAATGAGGTGTAGATTGGTTTCTAGACACAATCTATCCATGAATAAGAATTTAAAATTTAATTTAAAGTAAATTTATTTTAGTTGTATATTTATTAAGTTTTTAGAAGAATCAATAAATTTATTGAGGTGAAAAAATTTGAAAAAAAGGTTTGCATTTTTAGGATTTTGATTTTTTATTTATCTTAATTTGAGATTTATTAAATGGATAAAAGGATTAAATATTTTGAGAAGTAAACCACTTTGATTTATTACAATTTGAGATTTATCAAATGGTGAGAGGTATCAAAGCTCCTTAAATGTAAACCCTTTTAACATGTTTAGGTTTGTAGGTGGATTGACAAAGCCACCTTCCTCCGGTTCTTTAGGGCTCCGAGAGGTTTTAGGTTCAAGTCCAAGTGTTAGTTGATTGGTTAAGATGAACTAGCTATGGGTGTTTTCAGTGTGGTGGTTGGGCTTGATTGTTGCAAGAGGACCCTCCTAGATCCGTTGAATGGTACAATGTCATGACCCCCTTGGAGACTTGTCCGAAATGGTAAGTCTCGTCCTCTCTCTAGGGCATGCAACACTGCGATGGTTCTTACTTGGAAACTTAGCTATACCAAGGATACTTCGTCCAGACTATGCCTTTTCTCCTAGAGCATACCCATACTTTGTTCTAGGCTACGCGAGAGTCACACACTCACTCTATATGAATCACTTGTACACTTAGACAATTTGCGAACACATTCAACACTTAAGTCATTTTAAGTAGACAAATATGAAACATGCAAAGCACAAGGAGAAATACTTGTGAAACATACAAGAGACACAAATATATAGTGTGGGGGACACCAATGGTGCTTAACATCTAGCTTGGTCTTATTATGTGAAATACAAGAGAACTAATGGCTTGATTACAAAGTTTTGGGCAAAGTCATGCGACTTGCCTCACACCACCAAGACACTCCAACTCTCTCACTCTGTCTGATCGCATAGATATTCCCCACTAGACTTCTCTATCACAACACTCTTCACAATCATGTGGTCCGCCCAACGTGTGCCAACCACATACATGTTTTGTTTCTTCTCTTTGCAAGAGTCACTTCCCCAAGTTACTACAAGACTTTGGTTCTCCCCATAGTGTGTCTACCTCAGACCATGACTTGTCTCACCGAATGCATCCTCACTTGATCAGTTATGTTTACTTGTTCACTTGCCTCATGCTTCACTTCCCATGTTTATCTCTCTCCTCTACCTTGACTCATTTTTCAGTTGAATCTTTTATACATGCACCCTTTGCCTGAACCAATGTGTCCCCTCCAGATCATTGCGTCCCTTCATGGACTAGTGTGCTCCTTCGTGCACTCTCCAACCAACACACCTGCTTAACTGACATGTCCCAACTCTTGGTCACGTTTCCTCGAACCGATGCATCATCTTGGACTGACATGTCCTTTCAAACCAACACATTCCATGCCTTGCATTTCCTTTCTTGTGTCGAATGACTCAAACTCATCATGGGTGTACTGGGAGGTCAGTCCGACCTCCTCAATGCATCCATGTCATCAAGGGAAGACGGGTCCACTCCTTGTATGCTCGCGCCCAAGTCATCCAGCTCATGCTCTTGTACAACCGAAGTCTTCGTTATTCGTCACAAGGTATTTGTCGTGTGTTCCCACTTGGGTCCTCCTACTCAAGGCGTGCACCTAAGGCACTCCTTCCCACACCTATAAGACTGTCATGTGCCCAACTGATCGCATCCAACCTTGTGTTTGTTGACCAAATCGCCTCCGAGTCTACCCAAGGAGCATGTGCACTCGATAGATATCACAGAGAGATTTATATACAAGTCCCAAATTATAGTCGATAGATAATTTCTGACTCACTAGTCACTCACAACGCATCTCCCTTACAAATGTAAACCATTTTAACAATAAAAATATTTAAGGAAACATTTAGTACTACTCACTCACAACACATCTCCCTTACAGTGAAATCTAAAATGGGCCTTTCACACAATGACAAGATTTTAATGATGTTCACTGATTTTATCCTTTTTGGTTAAGCATTTAGGTCTTTCAAAGTTACACTCACTACTCAATCATGACACATCTCCCCTACAATGAGCTAAAATGTGCCCCTAAACACAACAAAAAGATTTTTAATGTTGTTTGTTGGACAGGTAGTTTTGGTTACAATTTTAATAAAAATCCTAAGTATGGAAGACATGCATAGTAGAAGAAGAAGAAGGAAGACAAGGAAGGTTCAGGAGAATAGTGTGCAGTTGAGGCGCATTCAGGAGAACAATGTGCAGTAAGAAGAATAAACAAAGGAATAAAGCACAGAATAAAGCAAGAGAAGAAATCAGGAGAAAAGGGAGGATGAAAGACCGACGTGCTAAAGATAGAAGGAGGCACAAAAGCGAGAAGAACAACAATCAAAGTGAAAAAGTAGCATGCAGTCATCAAAAAAGGAAAAGCAGCCTGGACAACAAGTTAACTTGAGTTGTAATGAATTGTAATATGGTTTTTGGGGATGGGAAAAGTAGGGTTTTAAACCCTGAATTTCATGTATAAATATGTAATGGGTTGGGAGAATAAGGGTTCCTCCTATTTGGTTCTTCTTGAGCAGTATTGTGGAGTCTATTCCAAGACGTTGAGAGTTCTTATCGGTAAGGAGAGTGATAGAATAGTATGAGAAGGAAAGAGTCTATGTCTGGATGTTCAAGGGATGATGCATAGAGAGGGAGAGGCTTGCACTGCAAAACAACTAGGCTAAGAGAAGGAAAAGGTAACATGATGTATCTTTGTAAGCGTAGTGCACAAGTTTGAGACAATTGCATAAAGAATAATAAAGAATCCTGATATTGTGGACATAACCCAGAGTTGGGTGAACCATGTTAAATACTGTGTTTACTGTCTTTAATGTGATTGATCATGGATATTGTCTGGATGCATGTTAGAATATATTTTTCTTCTGTGTAATCATTTCACAATAGTTACGAATATTATAGTAATGGGTTTATGTTGTAATATGGAATATAATGGTAATCTAAATATGAATTCACCAAGTAGCTAATGAAGAGCAAGACAGAATAACGCGCAGAGAACTGATAAGTAAGAATGAATAGAATGATCACCTCCCATTCCCTCACTACTGCAAAAACTTGGTTCCTACAGCCCCAATAGATACCTTGGGCGAGAATTCACTTGCATGCAGGTGATGTCGAAAGGGTTGGTGTCTGAAGATTTTTTTTAGTAAAGATAACTCGAACCTAGGGTCATACAACCGCATGCATGCCAACAAATGGTTCTGTTGCCGGGACCCAAAATTTGTGATTGAGGGAATGTTTTGGAGGCCGACTAAGAAAGAGATCTCATAATGGTTGGAAAAGAAGGAACAATAATTTCCTTGAAAAGAGAATAGAAACCCTCAAATGAGTGACAAACAATGGATGCAAATGTATGTGTACACAGAATTGCTTGAAATTTTCTTTGGCAAATTTCCAATTATCTTAATAGAGTGGTTGGAAAGATTAATGGAGAATACTGGAAGATACCGAACTACAAGAGTGAGGAATTGGACTCCTGAGTTGGTAAGATAGTTGAATTCTGTAAGTAATCCAACTACTCCCGTAGTTTATTTCTGGTTGGATAGTATATTAGGAAGATATATTACATAATTTGCAGTAGATTGTACCCAATCATACAGTGTTGTAGAAAGGGACTTTTTCAAGGGTCTGCGTGAAAGGTTCATGAAATTATTGGGTACGTGGATAAATATTTTGTTGTGTGACAAGTGCGTGATGATGATGGAATCTAACTAATAAGGGGCTTGCGCATAGAGGGGAACTGGGGGATGACAAGAGGATAGTTTGAGAACATGAGAGAATGAAGGAAGAAAATAAGAAGGAGGGGAGGGATTGAGGATGCATAAGAATGAAGAGGGTATACTAGAGGAAGAAGAAAATTTTGTAGTATTGCATGGAGGAAGGAGGTAAAAGAGGCCAAAGACTAGGGATGAGAAAGAAGAGCCACAAAGTGAGCTAGAGGGAAGAGAACTTTGCGTTGTAATCCAGATCGTTGAAGTACCACACATAAGAGGAGAGGAAGAGGATTTCCAGTCCAGCCCCATAATAGAAGAGTCGTTAAGTCCTACTCATACTGGGTCCTATGTAAAATATACGACCCCATGTGCGTCACCACAATCAGAGATAACCATTGAAGACTTATCAAAACCACTTATAGTGAGCAAGGGAGGACAAAGTAGTACCAATCAGAGCAGTGGAATTAGTGCGCAGAATCAGATTCAACTAGCATCGCCAAGAGGAAGTACTACACAAAGCAACATGGAAAGGGTAGAAAATACCCTCAGACCCCCTAAGTTCCAGGAGTTGGGTCAAAAGACCCATAACACCATCTCTTTGTCTGCAAGACGATTTGGGCTACAAAGAATGTTCAAGATGAGGCCATGAAGATTATGCAGTTGGAAACAACATTTAGAGTTCGTGCATTGTTTTGGTACATGAAACTACAAAGTACCATTCCCACAGGACAAGCCATGACTTTGGCGGATATAAGGAAAGCATTGTTGAAAGAGTTCAAGAAACCAAAGTCTGAGTTGCAGTACATTATAGAGATGAAGGAAATTAAACAGGTGTAGACTAAATCAGTCTAGGATTTTGACCAACATTTTAAGGATCTGATGGGTAGAATGACACTCCAGATCCATGATCAACAACATCAAGAGAGGTTTATTGTAGGACTCCTACCACACATTCATAGACTCTTGATTCAACAGAAGGTTGTGTCGCAGCCTAAGGCGTTGGAAATTCCAATGAAATTGGAATCATCCCCTGTAGGAGATAGTTGAGGGATGCCACAAGTTCAGACGTAGTTAGCTGCATTGACAATTCAACTAGAATAACTTACAAAAAAGAAGGAGAAATGAGAACAAGTTTGGTGTACCAAGTGTAGAACTGGAGGCCATCACAAGAACAAGTGCCCATATTTCTCATAGTATTTGGCGACTAGAGCACCAAATCCACTACCAGGAGGGGGATACTACAAAATTTGTAAGAAATGGGGACACCATCCAACTGAGTGTTCACTACTAAAGAAGTATCAAATTACACCAAGGAACTTGTTTTGCAATTTTTGCAAGTCAATTGAAAATGAAGAGAAGGATTGTTGCGGGATCGATTTGATGAGGGAGTGAACTTCAAATATGTATAGGATTCAGGAGGAGAATGATGCGACAGAAGGGGGTGGTCCATAATATAATAATTAAAGAGGCTTTAATCTAGAAAACAAAGGAAATTTTTGCAGAGAATGAGGCAGAGGAAATTTTAACAAAGGAGGAAGAGGATCGATAATATGTTACAATTGTAATCAACTGAGACACTTAGCTCGTGAATGTCTAAATTTGTGTACATTGTGCACATACTGTAGATCACTGGACCATGCGACAAAATATTGTACTCAACTAGTTGCAAACTAGTAGGCTAGAGGGAATCAAAACCAAAATCCAAATCAAAATGTACAGAAAATATCATTAGAGAAACACAATTAAGGGACACGAATAACAATTGTTAAATGCAGAGGAGCTAGAACATGGTTTTATGCGACAAATGGAGGAAAGAAGGATGATAAATGGGTAAGGAAGTCCACAGGGCCTATGCCAACATTCGAACCTCAGCAGTAAAATGAGACATATCAGAGGAAAAAAAAACAAGTATTTGGCAAGGATTGGGGAGCATCAACATCATCTGCACTTCATGTTGGAGATCGCGCTGTGTCAGATAGGTCAACTAGGAAGGTAAACACTCTAATGGAATTCCTAAGAATTTGCATAGAGATAATGAAATATGAAACTGCATTGAATGCACTATATGAGATGATTGGTCACTGTAGACAAAGAAGGGAAACTCCCATCACCCAGAGGGTGGTGAATCGAGTACTGCGCAGAAAGAGAACCAACGAAGAATTCAGATTCAGTGTGCAAATTGGGGAATATGATGTGGATAATGTTATCTTGGACTTGGGGTCTGATGTGAATGTGCTACCTAAGAAGACCTGGGAGATGATGGGAAAACCCAAGTTGGTCTGGTCTCATGTTCAGTTAAGGCTCGCAAATTAGCACAAGATAATACTAATTGGTCGCTTGACAGGGGTACCGATGAACATAGATGGGGTGCGCAATGTGGCATACTTTGAAGTGATTGAAATCATGGATGATATTCAACCATATCCAACATTGATGGGACTCAAATTGGAATTTTATAATTAGGTGATCATTAATCTAAAGCAGAGAGAAATTATATTTAAAGTTGGGGATTTGAAAGTGACTGCACCATTAGACCCAACAAAAGAAAGATATACATAGATCCAATAAGAGGGAATGACATTGACAACTTGTATAACATGAATGCATGGATGGATGATTATGTAAACCCCACTATAGATGGTGCGCTAAGTTGGAGAAGTATCAGTTCATTTGAATCATATTCAGAGGAATTTCTGGAGCATTGGAAACAAACAGATTCATGAAGTATCAATGAGACGATGTGCACACATAACCTGATCCTTGTGCTGGATTGGAACAAATTTATGTGATCCACCTAGGTATGATGGATTGACTAATATAATATTGTTTGTAAAAGTGTTTGAATTACAGGTACCCGAACAAAAAAAGTTTTTGGCACTAGATGTTTTCCTAAAAGTGACTCCAACCAGATGCTGGGTTGCACATAGAGAAGGGATGGAATATTGGTTCTAGTGTAGAAGACTAATGCAAGTAAGCTTTGGCACTCAGGTATAAAATATTGCATAGAAGTATAGAGGGGAGAGTGACCCAGTATGACATGTGGAGCAGTGTAGAAACATATGGAGTTCTACACCAAGGGAGGAATTGATACACAAGTTTATACATACACTGGATACAATCCCGAAGAATTGGTATCTGGAATAGGAAATGTGCAAAGAGACAACCAACTGGGACGAGTTAAATTAGAGGTTCAAGGTCAAATTTACTTTTGAACATGAATCCCCATCAATAGATGAAGCGCTACAGGCTATTCAAACCAAAATATTTTTAGAAGAAGGTGTGATGGAGGTGGTACCAGTTTGCAATGTGCACAAAGCTGCTATGACTGTCCATGAGTTATTGGAGTGCTACAATGTGGCTACGGAAGAACAAGATGAAGAAGATCTAAGGAATGTGCAAGTACATGAAACAAAAGGAGAACGAGAATTCGAAGGGACATATCTTGAGTCAGTTGCGTACACACAACCAATAAAGACGCGGAAGGTAAACATTGGGACAAAAGAGAATTTGAAGTTTGCCTAAATAGGGGATTACTGGAGTGATGAGACAATATATAGTATTGCAGACTTACAGTGAAAATATTAAGACCTATTTCCAACTACATTCTCAGAGATGAATGGGATAGATGGAGACTTAGGAGAAATGCATATTCATCTAAAACCGGGCGCTAAGAAAGTGCACCAGAGGCCTTATAGGTTAAATCTGAAGTACAAAGAGAAAGTTAAAGAAAAAATAGATAGAATGTTGGATGCAGAAATCGTTGAACCCATGGTGGAATCAGAGTGGATAATCCCAATGGTGGTGCAAGACAAGAAACCAAGGGAGATCAAGATTTGCATGCATCTAAGAAAGCTAAATTACGCGTGTTTACATGGTCCATTTCCAACACCATACACAGATGAGGTACTAGAGAACATAGGATGGAAAGAGACTTACTCCTTCACGGATGTATTCTAGGGGTACCATAAAATAAATATTGCGCAGGAGGATCAGTACAAGATTATTTTCATGATATAATGGGGAAGTTATCAGTATACAATAATTCCCTTTGGACTAAAGAATGCCCCTACAATTTTTTCAAGAGTGGTGGTTACAATGTTCAAGGAATTTATTCATAAGTTCCTTGAAGTATACTTAGACGATTGGACTATGTTCATTCTACTAAAGGATCAAATAGAACTACTCAGGCTAATGTTGGATAGGTGTAGACAGTGTTAGATTTCGATGAACTTGAAGAAGTGTATTTTTTGCGCATTGTTTGGAATTTTATTGGGACATGTGGTTTGCAAGCAGGGATTACTAGTGGATCTGGATAAGATTGCAGTGATTCTGGAGTTAGAACCACCTACATCATTTAGATAGCTGAGGGAAACTCTGGGTCACACTGGATATTACAGGAAGTTTATCAAAGGTTATTCGCATATCACAACACTGATGGAAAAGTTTCTAAAGAAGGAAGCAAAGTTCCAAAGGAATGAGGACTGTTAGAAGGGTTTGGACACCTTAAAGCAAAAACTAGTGACCTCACCGATTTTAATTTTTCTAGATTGGAACAAGGAGTTCCATGTTCATGTAGATGCATCGTCCATATCATTGGGCACATTACTATCTCAACCAGAGGAGGGAGACATAGATCACCCAATTTATTTTACAAGTAGGAATTTGTCTATAACAGAGAAGAAGTACACCGCTACAGAATGAGAAGGATTGAAAATGGTATATGTCCTACAAAAGTTCAGACATTACTTATTGGGATCTCACTTTAAGATGTACATAGACCATTCTACACTAAAATACTTAGTGAACAAGCCAGTGTTGGGGGGGAGAGTATGAAGATGGCTACTATTGTTTCAAGAGTATGATTTTGAGGTTGTGGTGAAACCAGGAAAGTTGAATGCAGGTCCAGATCATTTATTGCACATACTTTCAGGAAAATATGCAGGGAATTTAGATGATAGCTTACCAGATACACATCTATTTGCAGTCAAAATGGTAGATGATTACTTCTCGTACATCATGCAATTTCTAAGTACATGAATGGTCCCATCAAACATGATAGTTGCGCAGAAGAAACAACTATTAGTGAAAGCAACAAATTATCGATTGATTGCAAGGAATTTATACAAGTTGGGTGCAGATGGAATATTGAGACGAAATGTGTTGGAACATGAAAGACTGATGATACTGGCAGAATCACATGATGGGATTGCAGGAGGACATTATGAAGGAAACACGACAGCACAAAAGATTTTGTGTGCAGGGATCTGATGGCCTACACTTCATAAAGATGCTAAGGAATATTGTTAGTGAAGCGATGTATGTTAGAGGGTAGGAAAGCCCCCCATGAGTGATGAAATACCTTTGAATCCATAGGTTACATGGCAACCATTTGATAAATGGGCCATAGATTTTGTGGGGCTAATCAACCCACACAAAATAAGATCAAGGGGAAGATACATAATCACTGCAACATAGTATTTGACAAGATGGGTAGAAGCAGCACCAGTCCTAGACTGCACAACGAAGACTATTGTGCGATTTCTTTTTGAAAATGTAGTCACACGATTTGGATGTCCGTGCATATTACTCAATGATCAAGGAACACACTTCTTGAATACAACAATTGCAACATTGACTGAGGAGTTTCAAATTCATCCCTAGAAGAGTACCTCATATCATCCTCAGGCCAATGGAACAATGGAAGCTTTCAATAAAATCCTGGAGAATTCTTTGACAAAGATCTACAACATAGGGAGAGATGATTGGGACTTAAGAGTTCCTATAGTGTTATGGGCCTACAGGACTACCAGTAAAAAATTAACAGGGAAGATACCTTTCGGGTTGGTTTACGGGAAATAAGTAGTGATGCCAATGGAGTTTAT
The DNA here is from genome assembly GCA_000966675.3 of Picea glauca. Lineage (NCBI taxonomy): Eukaryota > Viridiplantae > Streptophyta > Pinopsida > Pinales > Pinaceae > Picea > Picea glauca. Next base: position 590,382 of record JZKD02S1274710.1, read on the forward strand.
TCTCCCTAGTCTCTGCGTTGTAGTGATCACAAATCTTTCAGACTCAAGCGCATTAAAGGAGAGATTGTCATAGTTGGTACAACTTGAGGAAGATCAGTTTGTTGTAGGTTTCCATCAGCAAGTTCAGAAGGAAAGAGAGAAGGCATGGCATGATCAACACATCAAACAAAAAAAGTTTCAAGTGGGAGACTTAGTATTACTCTATGACAAAAATTTTATGCAGCACCCTAGAAAGTTCAAAATGCACTGGTTAGGGCCATATGTGATTAAACATGTAACATAGGCGGGTACTGGGCGGTTGGAAAACTTGAATGGAGAAGTCCTTGGAGGAATGGTGAATGGAAGTCAGTTGAAGCTCTATAGAGGCGGTCAACAGTTTGCGCAGTAATCTGGGCTATGCCGAAACACATGTATCATAGTAATTGTACTATAGTAGGGAAGTAAAACACATAAAACCATATAAAAAGTAGAAAAAGGAAGAAAAACAAATAAAAAATAGATATAGAAAAAGAAAAATGTTATAGAGAACAACGACATAAGAAATTGTGATGAGGAAAGAATGATTGTCGTGCTATCAGGATAGAACTACGCCAATCAAGAAAATAAGACACATAAGCAAAAGACTGCGAAGAAAAAAAATACAAAAGAAAGAACAGTTGCACAGTATAACATTGATAAGACAGTTAAAGGCATTAAAGCAAGGAAACAACAGCTGCAAAGTAGTAATGTTAGGTCATAAAGATGTCGTATAATATTAAATGGTAAAATCCATCGAAAATCACGACAGACTGGTAGTATGAGGCAAAAATCACACAATGGAGTTGGTAATAAAGTTTCATTTATTTAACCATTCATCAAACTCGTTGGTGGATTTGACAAGTTAGTTAAGGCGCAAAGAGACATGAACAACTGGCGAGGAGGAATAAAAACAATTGAGGGGTGCTAAGCGAAAGTTATTGTTTTTACGAGATGCATGCAAGTGAGAGTGAACCAAAGAAAACCAAAGTGAACTAGAGCCAACTCAGAGCCGAATTACAGCCGCACCAGAACACACATAGCAAGTAAAGAAACATGTTGCACGAAACACCGGCCCCGCCAAAATTTGGAGCGCCATCAACAGCGACACGGAAGCAATCAGAATGACCATCAGTTGCACTAGAGGTCGAGGAAATCATTGAAGCTTCATATTTGAAATAAAATTTTCTTAGAGAGTATATACCACCCAGAAAAGATAACGCGCCTCAAGTCAAAGTACCAACAGATGGAAAATACTCGTTGGCCACACCAATAGTCCCACCTGGTGTAAGTATTGAAGGGTACATGCTCAGCAAGATTTCCACCCTCAAATTTGTAGATCACAATATCACAGACAAGCATAAGTTTCTCGAGATGGCAAGGGAAAAGTACTTGTGTGCCAAGAGCGTACCATGCACAGGAGAAATATTGTTGGAACCATAGACGTGGGCGATAAGGCTAGAGAAGTCGGGGATACTGAACCGAATTGAAATTCCCCATTTTGGACGAAGCCTGGAAATCAATGCATGTTTGAAGTTAATACTCAGCTGCGTCCACAGAGGAACGTTGTGGCTTGCTCCACCTGTATCTATAGGTACCACACTAATTGCGCGAATCACAGGGTTATCAAAAGCGGGAGAGGATCCAGCCACATTGTTCAACAAAGCAGGGGAGAAAGTGTAATCAGAATCCATGAAAGAGAAGTTTCATACCTTCAGGAGAAAATGAGCGTTGGATGTGGTGAACATAAACAATGATGATGTTTGGTTTGAAACACAGGTACTAACATACAAGTTGTCGTGAAAGTGTTGTAAGGATGAAGTACTGGTTGCAATAATCGCAGCCGCAGAAAAATGTTCAAAGGGGGTCCAAATGAACTGGGACACCTTCTTGGTGAATCAATTTTTGACAGACTGTAAAGGGGCCCAGGAGAAAGGCACAAAGTTCCGTTATTCTTGGATTCTTATTTTGATTGCGCTGGAAGGATGGCATGAACCAGGTTATCACCAACGTATGAGAACACCCGTCAAAAGCATTGCAGCTGCGTGGTATGCCAACTTATGGCATATGCCAAACAAAAGAAGGAAAACTGACAACAATGTGACATTTTATGTATACTATGAAGCGATCAGGTACAACATCACACATACACCACACATCACTATCAAGACAGTAGAAACCTATAATTGAGACATTGTGTGATTTAAAGCATGGATACACCATATGTGCGTGGAAACAAAAAAGGACCCTATGTGCCAGTGGCTTCCAACCAGTTATAGGTTGAAAATAGATGATGTATTCCTGATTGCTAATGATTGGGAAGCCAAGTGGAAACTCCCATCAGAACAAACGAGCCACCCAAAAGATGAAGAATAACAGGACAAGGATGATGCAAAATTGGGAGAGGGGTAGGGGAACGACCAGAATAATGGTGCGGGAGATATGTTATGTCCATCAATAGGAGAAGCGCAATCCCCAGTCCCGACAGTAGGAGTAAAAATAAAATATAATGGGAAGGAGCCATCAGGAGGTGCACACAAGAAGATCGAAGAAAACAAGGTACCCCTCGTTTATAATCTAACTAATGACGACATGGATCGAATAGGCTACCAAGTATGGGATTCTGCAGAGGAAGTCATTAAGGAAGCTACAAGGAAACAATAAAAACAACAACAGAAGGTGCAGGATCAGTTTGTAACATTACTACATCTCTTGGAAGTAGCTTGAATAACACCAGAGCACAGGTTAGGAGGAGGATCGTCCACAAGTTTTTTGGAGGAAGCAGAGGTTGTTAATGCAGTCTTGGTCGAGCTAGCTGTTGGGCGCAGATCGTTACAAATCGAGATGGATGCAATTGAGTTCCCAACGGAAGAACTAAAAGAACAGATGAAGACAATGAGCCACTTGAAAATATTGTTGTCACGGATGCCCATACACATATTAAAAAGCTTGAAAATATGCATTTTGCATGAGATTAGGCTTCGTGCAGATGAAGAAAACTGGGAAATGACTAAAGTAATGGATGAACGGAATCAGTTGCAGCAAAAATATGCCACTGTGCTACAACAAAAGAGTGAAGTTGAAGGGAAAGTAGAAGGAGAAATCAAGGAAAATAATGAGGCCGAGGAAAGGGTCAAGAAAGCTCTATAGGAAAAGGACGAAGTTGTGGTAATGTCGCAGAAGATACAAGCAATCGTCCAAAAGTTGTACAAGGAAAATTTGGAGGTAACAATAGTAGTAGAGGCTACTATGGAAGAGTAGGTTTTGAAAATTGGTGAAGTCTTTAAAGGATTTTGCATGAGAATCGAGGACCTACAGGTGCGTAGTACGCTGGGAATGCCACCAAAGGTAAGAGAAGGAAGAGAGAGAACGATGATGATAATTGTCACCAACATTGAGAAAGTGGATGAAGATTGCGTAAAATTGTGCAAGGAAAGTGCACATATGTGAACAGACTTGGTAGAAGATCTAGAGATGAAGGTCATGGAAGAAAAATTAAGAGAGGCACGGGAAAAGGCTCAACAAGATTCAGAAAGAATAAACACACTTCCACCGACTGAACATATGATGAACATTTTGGCACAAAGGCAATCATACGTGGAGGTTGAAGGATGTGGGATCAACAAAATATCCTTCAACAGTGCTTAGGCCCGATGCAAGAAGATGCACTCAAGGTGATTGGAGAACTAGCAACTACACAGGGCAAGGTGAAACAAGCATCACATGAAACAAAAGAAAAAATTATGGCCTTGACAATGCAGAGAGCCAAGGAAATTGTGAAAACTGAGGAAACAATAATAAAGGACGTTGTGGTAGTGAATGAATCCTCCCAAAAATTTATCCAAGCATGGAAGGGCACACAACAGGCCTGAGTGGCTCGGGACGAGCTATAGGTGAGTGTTGGGGGCCTGTTGGACAGGAAGTTTTGGATACAATTTTGATAAAAATCCTAAGTATGGAAGACGTGCGTAGTAGAAGAAGAAGAAGGAAGACAAGGAAGGTTCAGGAGAAGAGTGCACAATTGAGGCACATTCAGGAGAATAATGCGTAGTGAGAAGAATGAAACAGAGGAATAAAGAAAAGGAATAAAGCACATAATAAAGCAAGAGAAGAAACTAAGCGAAAAAGAAAGGATGACAACTCGATGTGCTAAAGATAGAAGGATGTGAAAAAACAAGAAGAACAACAGGAAGAGTGAAAAAAAAACATGCAAGCGTCAAAGCAGGAAAAGCAGCTCGGACAACAAGTTAACTTGTGTTATGATGAATTTTAATAGGGTTTTTGGGGATGGGAAAAGTAGGGTTTTAAGCCGTGGAATTCATGTATAAATATGTAATGGTTTGGGAAAATAGGGGTTCCTCCTTTTTGATTCTTCTTGAGCGGTATCGTGGAGTCTGTTCCAAGTAGTTGAGAGTTCTTGTCGGTAAGGAGAGTGATAGAATAGGCTGAGATGGAAAGAGTCTATGTCTGGATGTTCATGAGATGATGCATAGAGAGGGAGAGGCATGCACTGTAGAAAAGATAGGCTAGGAGAAGGAAAAGATAACATGATGTATCTTTGTAAGCGCAGTGAGCAAGCTTAAGACAATTGCATAAAGAATAATAAAGAAGCCAACCGTTGTGGACATAACCCATAGTTAAGTGAACCACGTTAAATACCGTGTTTACTGTCTTAATGTGATTGATCATGGATATTGTCTAGATACATGTTAGAATAGATTTTTCTTCTGTGTAATCATTGCACAATAGTTATGACTGTTACAGTAACGGGTTTATGTTGTAATCTGGAATATAATGGTAATATGAATCTGAATTCACCAAGTAGCTAACGAAGAGCAAAGACAAAATAACTCACAAAGAACTAATAAGTAAGAATGAATAGAATGATCACCTCCCATTCCCTCACTATTGCAGAAACTTGGTTCTTGTAGCCCCAATAGATACCTTGGGTGAGACTTCACTTGCATGCAGGTGATGCTGAAAGGGCCGGTGTCTGAAGGGTTTTGTTGGTCAAGATAACTCAAACCTGGGGTCTTACAACTGCGCACACGACAACATTTTTTATTGTTTTCCTTTTTTTATTGGATATTTGGTTGGTTTGTACCAGTTGAAATTTTACAGAAAGTTGTTGGGTATGTGTTATATTCTTTGCACGAGTTGCAGTCTCTGTGCGTTGCGTCGGGCGCACAGGGGGGTTAGAGGGGGGGTGCAGGGGCAGTGCCCCCGAAAAAAAAATCTGCGTCGAAAAACGTGTCACATATTTAGGTGGTTTTTCGGCATGTGGTTTTTTGCCAATGGTTTTCTATTTCCGGTTAAGGAATTAGGGTTGTTGACTAATCGAGGTCATTGGGTTAGGGTTTTGGATGCTGATGGCTCCTATATGTATATTGTATTGTAAACAATGTATCACTATGAATGAATAAATATAGAATACGCTGGTTTTCCTGGTTTGGGTTTCGAGGGGAAAAATCTCCGTGTAATGTTTGTATTTGCCATTGTATCTTTTCTGTTCTTTTACTAAAAATCTGTTTGCAGTAAATATATATCGAAGAGATTTTTTGAAGCATTGAATCTATTTATGCATTCAAAAATGCAATTTAAACAAACAAAAAATGGTGATTTCATCAAGATTTGTTTCCTCAAATTCCAATGAAAAAATTCAAAAAATAAAACATTTAAACAACACCTAGTCAAAGTATATTTTTATTTTATATGTAAAAGATTAATGTCATTGTTAATGTCACAATAACTTTACCTGTTAAGGGGCCATGTAAATTTTAGCGTTACACTCACTACTGTGACTGAGAAGCTTTTAATCTTGTCTATTATTTTTTGTTGAGCATTTGTAGAAGTTGAAATATTACATATTGCCACCTAATAGCAACCAAGCATATCAACGCTATTGTTAAAGTATATATATATATATATATATATTTATATATATATATATATATATATGTATATATGAAAGGTACATGTCATTGTTATCATTTTTTTTTTTATATGAAAGGTAGATGTGACTGTTAGTGTTACACTCACTACTCGTTCATGACATCTCTCCTTTATACTGTGTTTTAGGATCTGCTCTGATAGTATTCTCATTTCTGAGTATGCAAGTTTTTATAATTAATCAAAATGAGTAAGAATGACATCTCTCCTTTATACTGTGTTTTAGGATCTGCTCTGATAGTATTCTCATTTCTGAGTATGCAAGTTTTTATAAGTTTTTATAATTAATCAACATGAGTAAAAAACTTTTGGATCAAAATTGTGTATGAAATTTTCTGAAACATAGATAAAACTGTGTGTGGAATTTTCTAAAACGTTTCAAAAAAACTCCACACATAGTTTAGTTTGAAATTATTTAACCAATATTATCATTCTTTAATCTATTAGGTATGATTGCTATGAAGCAAAATTGTAAGCAGTTAGACTGTAACAATGGAAAAATGTAAGCAGTTCATGTGCATCTCACAAACCAGATTGCAATTGTTGGTGCCTAATAAACGGAATCATTGTTTCCCTAAATGAAAAATCCTAACTAAACATCATGGACAGATTAGTTAAAAGCTATGACTTCTGTATCAGAGTAAGTATTCCAACACATCCTTCCTTTTCTCTAATCTAGTTAGCTTAGTCAACAGTCTTTTTCCTGTTAGCAACAATGGCTCTAGTATTGTAGTAAGCATTTTAATACTATTCCCACTGTTTGATCTGATGGGTATGATTGCTATGAAGCTAATTGTATATGGTTGACTGTGAATCGCAATTACGTAAGCAACTCATGTGGATCTCTGGAGCTATTGCAAATGAAGGTGTCTAATAATCTACAGAGTCACAGTTGAGTCCTATATGAGAAAACTAATGAAGCATCATGGCCATATCCCCTACATGTTATGAAGCGAAATTGTAAATGGTTGACTGGAAAAATTGAAATAATGTAAGCAGGTTGTGCGAACTGTGAATCTGTCCAGCCATTGAGAATGTAGGTTCTCAGAAGCACACAGTCACAATCGAGTCCTAAATGAGAAAACTAACCAAGCATCATGGCCAGATTCCCTACAATAATGAATTTTGTAGCAGATCAAGTATTCGAACATGACTTCACCATACCATGACTCTGGACTTGACTCCATGGCATGCATCTGAGCTGTATCTTTTATTTCTACTTTCATAATTCTGTGAGTAATATTTGTTGTTGTGGCCTTCATAGGTCGGAACGAGTTCAGAACTGAGAAGGGGAAGAACTTATCCCCATAATCTCTTCCCTCAGAAATGGGTCTAGCCCCCTTCAACTGTTCCCCTCCAAATTGGGTCCACTGTGCTCGGGCAAAGGGAGTTCCCGGGGGAGATATCTCTTATTTTATATTCCCCATGCTCCGAAGTCTTATTTACAGAACCCTAAGAGATTTGAATAGTCTTGCAGATCGCACACTTTATTCATGTGATCAAAACACATCATATAGTGATGATGTGAAATTAGACAAGAAAATGTTGGATCTGTAGATTTGAGTGGTTAATTTTGTATAATCGAAGTACTCTAAGTGTTTTTCAACATGCTGCAAATCATCACACTCTTTATTCACGTGTTCAAAACACATCATATCATATCATATAGTGATGATGTCGGATTTGCAGTTTGAGTGGTTAATTTTGTATAATCCAAGTGTCCCAAGAGTTTTTCAACACGCTAAATCCACTTCTGCATTCAAAAATGCAATTTAAACAATAGAAAATTGTGATTTCATGAAAATTTATATAGTAGAATTCCAACAAAAAGAGACAAAAGGTAAAACAATTAAACAACACTATGAACAGAATAAGGCCAACATTGAATGATGTGTGAGCATGAGTATAGAAATCAAAGTTAATTTCAATTGGAAGGGTAGATAATCATTTAACTCTTCACTAATGATTTCAATATTTGTACTTCAATAGACAATTCCAAGTGATAAATTAAATAAATTTTTCAATAAAAAAATTAAATATTGTCTTTCTAAATCTTTACTATTTCAAAAAATTAAACATTGATTACATGAACAATTGTAAAATTTCAATAAAATTTAATAAATAAATTACTTTTTTTTTTCAAATTTGTAGTATATCTATAAAATTATTGTCATTTTATATAAATGAACACATTTTAATCAAAATAATTAGTAAACATATTTTTCTTCCATCCATTTGATATTCTTCAAAAGTATCCAAACTTACATCATTGAAAACATGAATTTTTTGGCTTAATGGAAGATAGGTTCTATCTTTCATTTGATTTTATACATCATATATAGCATTCCAATCTACCTCATGTTAGCGCCGTCATTTTTTCAGTTAGAGTCGGTCTTAGTCGAGTCAGAGTCCGTGTGTCAAAGCATGTGAAGTTGGGTACCAAACAACAAATGGGTTGAAGTCAGCAAGTGGTCAGTTGGCCCTTGGAGTCGGGAAGGGATGTCAGAACTTAAACATGTGTAAAGGGGTAAAGGTCTTTTCCCTAAGAGTCGGGTCCTGTCATAAGAGGATGTCTTACATGCCTAAGGTCAAGGCAAGTTGTTAAATTGAAGTCACGTCGGCAGGCGAAGTGACTATCATCAACTCATTATGAAGACAGAAAGAATCAAAAATCACGACGCTCATATTACATATGCCCTACATCTCTTATCAGTTGTACTTCACACACTCTGGATTGTACCCGTCGCGCGGATGTACTACATAAATCTTCAAACCTATTTCAGTCGCCATGGATTCAATGTCCCCTGGCACATTTTCATCTCTCGCCCACCCAATTATAAATTTTGAGCGCTCTGCATGTATTATGTTCACCAGTCGGGTTTATGCACTTCTTGCAATTCTTCTCGTAAGCCCAAGTCAATTGAGATTACCGCCTCTGGCTCGTGTCAAATCCACCACACGTAGAACAAATGCACGTTGCACCATGATGATATCCCATAACATAAGGAAGGGTGCACGAAGTGGCAGGAATGATGGACCCGAGCCTCAAATCTTGACGTTGTTCAATGAAGATCCGGAGGTCAGGGCATCTTTTGAATAGGTCGGATGCATGACCTTTTGCAGAAAAATCCAAGGATTCAACATGAAACTAGCGGAACAGTTCACACTCAGGTTCGACGGGTCCCGCGTGGTAATTGCAGGTCTCGCTTTCCCGGTGATAAAGGAAACTCTATCAGCTGCGAAAGATATTCCTTCGTGCGGTGAAAGGTGGTTTGAAGGCATGCCTTTGGATGCGCAGTGTTACAAAGACTTCATCAAGCGAGATTGTTTGGGTGGGAATGTCAGAATGGGCGTTCCAAGTAGATATTTGCAGGGGCCTTTTCACAAGCTCATGGAAGTAATTAGAAAATATTTCACCTGTGAGGGAAGGTTCGACAAAATACATTCGCATCACATTAGATTATTGATGCACTTCACAGAGAGGAGACCACTAAATCTACCCTTTTTCTTGCACCAAAGCCTCCGAGAAATGGAAGACAACGCCCGAGATGAAGCAGATAAACCGAAGAGGAAAATATCGCATGTTTCGCTAATTAAATTACTGATGGTGGAGGAGCTAAAGCGATTGGGAAATAACTGGGATTCATTTCTACTTGCAACAAGCATCCCCAAGGATCCAAAAGGAGATTTCCCTCTACCTGCGGAAACAATAACATCACACCACGCGGAGGTTGAAGCAGGAAGGGATGCAGAGGAAGGAGAAGCATTGGAATCCTTGTCCCCCCAACAAAAAATAACCCGGAGAAGGGGCATGCCAAGGAAAAACAAGGAAGCCGGGGAGACCCAAGTCCCGAGCGAGCTGCATGCAAAGTCATCCGCTGAAGAATTACTCATGCACACTATTCGGCTGAATCCCGTCGAAGGCACAATTCGAGAAAGTTTGGGCAGAAGGAGGAGGACAAGCACCGAAAGTGCAGAGGTTCGTGAGCCTTCATAACAGCTGAAGCAAGCGCAACTCGCTATTGCTGAGCTATACCAGGAAAACAGAGAGTTGAGACAACCGTTGGCAACAAAGACCCTTGAAGTATCAGCATCACAAAGCCATGAGGGAAACACGACTTGGATAAAGAGATAGCTTAGGGAAGCACAGGACATGATCATATAGTTGTGCGAGACACAAAGGGTGTTGGAGGAAAGGAATGCGAAACACTTCAAGAAATGTGAACCGACCATAGAGAAAGTCCGTGCGGCTCTGGCCAACGCTCAAAAGAAGCTGAAAGGGAATGCAGTTCTACAAAGGCAAGTGACGAACCTGAAAAGGAGAAACTGGTCTCTCAGGAGAAAGCTTCGAATATCCAAACTGCAAACGAGACCAAACGCATGATCGACCAACTCTGTTTTTTGTCTCCCCAGTTGTGGCGCGGACTTGGACTCTGACAGATACCCGCGCATAAAACATACGACGGGCAGTGATGGAATCCCATCCATTGCGAAGGGCAGGTGTACATTAGACGTGCGACAATTTAAAGAGAAGAATTTTTCCCTAGCCGGGGTCATCATTTTTGAGGCACCTGCAACGGTCTGTAGTCACCCACCACATGCATGCACCAGGAAACGGTCACATGGCAGAGATCAAGGCCGTTACAATGTGTGTTAGGAGTCTGACACAATACTTGATCATTCAGACGCCCTGTCAAACAAAATCATCGACACATCATTCTCTAACGATGAGATCTTGTTGATGACTGAAACGTCGTGACAAAGACGAGACTCTATGATGCGGTTGAGTACAACCAGTTTCTATTTTTAGCAAAATGCCATTTGAAGAGCCATCTGACAGAGAGTAGTCAAAACCCAGTTTCTATGGAGAGTAGTTAGAGCATAGGGTAGCCCAAGTGGCACACCTTTGTCTATATATTCCAACTTTTCAATGTAAGCAGGGTTGGTTGGAAAAACAATGTAGACAATGACTATTGATTGTAGTTTTTTGATCCGATTGAGATTTAATGCAAAAGTCCTAAAGCTTTGATGAAAAGATTCTAACGATGGTAGTTGGATGTATTGTATTCTTTTTGTGCGTATGTGCTTTCCTATGCTCTTTATATTCACATCTGTAATTTCTGTCTTAATCGGAACGTGATTTTGAATCTAGAATTCACTGCCCAGTGCTCTAATATTCACGCCATTTAAACAAATTGTGTTTCTTCTAAGTTAACTCCGAATTCATCCTCAACGGTGCTCTGAGTTGCTTCATGTATTTTTCTCTTGTCCCACACAACGATTTTTAACTGAAGATTGTCGCTCATTTAGCCTTTATCCTCTCGAGTTCAGTTACTGAGTCATTTTTTCCTATCGTTTTCTTAAATTGACTCCATAGCCCAAGGTCTTTCTTATTTTTGCCAATAGAACTAGAAAATATCATTTGAAGGTGTTAAATCTAGCCCAGAGTTTAAAGTTATATCCTGTACAGAGATGAAATCTCTCTCGAGAGCCCTCTCCAGGTCCGAAAGGCTAGTTTCGGGCCTCAAAGTTGGTTTGTAGGTTGCCTCTGTCATTCGTTTCCTCAGCCGAACGAAGTTTACAGAGTGCTAACACCTCATTTAGAGAATGAGGTGCAATGAGAGAGAAAAATCAACATATCCAATGTATCCAATAAAAGTTTTATCTATCATCATTTTTTACCCTCTTTAATTTTGAGAAGTCTCTTTCACAAATTGTTGTACTTGCTGGAATAACAAGAATAACTTGTCATAATCACATCAAACAGGGGAAGTATTCAAACCATTCAGACTCATCTCCACATATATCCCATGTTCCAAACATGTGATTTTTTTATAAAATTTATAAATAGTACAAATAAATTCATCCATTTCACCTCACATTTAGAAGTCTCCACAATATATGTGTCCCCAATAGTAATTTTTTCACATAAACATTTCAACCATATTTTTGTTTGAGAGTCGCTATCATCCATTTCTTCCTTTTACCAGAGGAAATTGAATTGGTTTAGCACTTGATAGTAAAACCTAGTTTCTAGTTTGGGATCAATGATGGATGGAACAGGGAGGGGGAAGCCACCCCCTCTAGATGATGATGCCTTGGTCTTCCATTCTCTAGTTGCAACTTCGGTTAAATAATCCAAACCCCTTTCTTCAAAATTGTTAAAAAATTGGATGAGATGCCCAAGGTTATTCTTCTTCCCTCCTCAACAAGAAAGAAAGTGATTGCTCCTGGTGATTGTGGCTTGAATAGGCAGTTCACAGGCATATGACCCTCCCAAAAATTGGTAGCAACATGGATGGAGAAGAACTAGAAACCCCTTATCTGAGTTTCATTGAATCATTTTTTCTGGGGAAGGTTTTTTTTTTCTTTCCTTTTCGAGTTCAAATAAGACAAAGATCTGACATTTAGAAGTGGCCCTTATTATTTGGGGGTCATAGGGATATACCTCGACAAATGGACCCCATATATTAGTCTTGAGAATGATTTCCCATCGACTGTTCCAATGTGGGTTTGGCTTCCCCACCTCCCTCTTCATTGCTGGAGAAATGATGCCCTTCGTTGCATAGGAAATTCGATTGGAAGATATATTGACTGAGTCGAGCCAAAAGAGAATATGTTCTCCTATGAAATAATTTGTGTTGAAGTAGACCTAGAAAAGGGAATCCATAAAGTGATACTCATCTCTCTAGACAAATAGAAGCATGTGCAACAACTTGACCATGAACAGTTACCATTTAAGTGCAAAATTTTCCATGAATATGAACATTTTTCCAAAAATTGCAAGAAGGTAGATGCATCTTCAGTTCCTAGCATGGATAAGGAAGATCCATGGCATGTTATCTCAAGGAAGTTCAGTTCTAGGAATACTAGGTTTTCGCCTCCCCCTAGCTCCTCAATGGGTCATTCTCATGGCGAATCTCAATAAAATGTCAAAAATCCAGAAGCGTAGTGACAAGTTATAAACCCTCAGTCGAAGAACAGTTTTGAAATCCTCTCAAATATTATCGACTCCAGCGAAGAAAACACCCACAATGAGTCGGTTGTTGTCCCAATCATTCAGGAGCCTCCTTCAGTCCAAGCGGACCTTGGGTCCCCTTCGAATTGAGTTTTTATTCCTCTACTCCAACGAGAGGAGAGAAGAGTGGTCATTAGGGATCTTGAGAAAGATGAACCTCATCCTTTTGGGCCATAACTGAATGAGATGGAATTATTTAGAGATGCAAAAGTGGAATTTCCTGAGGAAAAATATCTATCAGAGAGTGACAACATTAGAGACGATGAACCAGAGGACAAAGCCTTAAAACAAAATTTTCCCAGAATGTCAGGCCACAAAGTAACATGATTGGTACATGAAGAAAAAGAAAAAAAAGAGATAGTGTTTGGCTCCCAACAAACAATTCCTAAGATTATAGGAGGATCCAAGCCGCACAAGAATTCAGGGGGATCTGGACCAAATAAAGGAGGGTCTGGCTCTAACCCTTTCAAATGATGATTTTGGTCTCCTAGAAATGTAGAGGCCTTATCAACTCCCCTAATATATTTGTTGTCAAAGATATATTTCGTTCTGAAAATCCCTTAGTTTTTCTTCTCTAGGAGACCAAAATGGGTCCAGACGAAGTCAAAAAATTAGGGAAAAGTATGTGGTGGGTTTGCGATGCCATAGAAAAAAAAAATCAAGAGGGGCCTCATGAAGACTCTGTACATTATGAATCAATAATGAGGTAATATTGGATTACTACTTAAAAACACAACATTGGATTCTTACAATATTTAGGCATATACAAAGTAACAAATCCTTTGTGGTTATCAATGTTTATATTCTCATAAATTATATTGAAATTTTTTCTTTCTCAAGATATATTTTGAACTTAAAAGAGATATGATTTTCAACATAATGTATAGTGGTAGGTGATTTCAATTTCATTGGAAGTAGTGCAAAAAAATGAGGGGGTGTCTTTGGAAAAACATGTGTATAAGAATAGGTCACATCACTGCCTAACTTGACCATTTTCTTCACATTCAATATCTTCCAGAAGTTGTCCCCATCCCATTCTACTTCAACCCCTTATGGCTCAAACAGGCTCAATAGTCAAGAAGTGTGAAAATTGGTAACTACTACTTGACACACTTGGATTTTTGGCGCACCAATTTATATCTAGGAGCAAAAGTTAATTTTGGTCAAGAATGTGCTTAAGCTTTGGGCCAAAGTTTCCTACAATCTTTTGATTAAAGAGAAAGCTAAAATAAAGAAAAGATTAGATATCCTTCAAAAATATCTTGAAAATAAGGAAGTCACAACACAACTGCAAAGAAAATAAATGGATCTCCAAACACAATATCTAAGTGTATTGAGAAAGTAGGAAGAGACATGGTGATTAAAGCCACACAAACTATGGCTCAAGGCCGGTGAAAAAAATAAAAAATTCTTCCATAATCAGGCTAAAGCTCATCAATCCAAAAATAATGTTGCAAACATTACTCTGGAAGATGGAACTATTGTGACTAAATTTAAAGAACTTAAAGTGGCATCCAAGGCTTATTTTGTTGAGTTGTACTCTCAAGGTGAAGAGGTTGATCCCCACAATGTGAATATTATGTTTGAGCATATTCCTCATATTATTAAAAATGAAGAAAACACCAATATCCTCAATCTATAATAGAATCTAAAATCATGGAGACTATTTGGCATCTTGACTTAGATAGATTCCCTAAGCTAGTCGACTTCTCAATCTCCTTCTCCTGACACTTTTGGGAGCTTATCAAATATGATCTTAAATGAATTCTTCAATATTCCCATCAATCTTTATGAATAGGAGGAAATTCCAATTCATCGTTTTTAGCTCTAATTCCCAAGGAGGCTAACCCTACTTCTTTTTCTATATTCTGCCCCATATCTCTGTGTAATTCATCATATAAGATGCTCACAAAAATCATGGCCAACCGGTTAAAGAACATTCTTCCTAAAATAATTTCTTCTAACCAAGGGGTTCTTTTGTAGGAAATACAAATCATGGATAACATTGTTCTTGTGCAAGAAGAAGTCCACACAAGTGTCATGGTGAAAGGTAAAGGAATGGTAATTAAATTAGACACGGCCAATGTTTTCGACCATGTCAGGGATCTGTTTTTATTTCAGGTTATGGAACACTTTGGATTCAACCCAAACTTCATAAAGTGGGTAGCCTCTTGTATATGTGGCCCTTGGATAGCCCCTCTCATCAATGGATGTCCAACATAATTTTTTCAAGCGAGTCGAGGACTATGTCAAGGATGCCCACTTTCTCCTCATCTTTATATCCTTATGGTTGAATCCTTAAGTATAAAATTGGAGCATGAAAGACTTGTCAAAAATCTTCCTGGAATATACATTGCGTAGGGAGTCAAGAACTTAAATCATTCTTAGTTTGTAGATGACACCTTGTTGTTCGGAGGTTCTCCAGTGATCATCACTACTAGGTTCAAGCATGTTTTAGACTCCTTTCTCGATGCTTCAAGGGGGATATAAAACCATTGAAAAAAGTAAATCATGGGTTGGAATATTCCTCTTCAGGTATTGCACGCTATCTCCATAGTTTTTGGATTTACATTAAATAACAAGTGGTACTTCTTCAAGTATTTATGAATCCCCATCTCCATGAGGAATACAACATCTCAAGATTGGCAACAAATTGTGGAAAAAATAAATTCAAAATTTGTTCATTTGGGAACCAAGTGGCTTAATCCTGCAAGTTGGGTTACACTAATAAAATATGTATTTGTTGCATTATCTTTGTGTCAATGCCCTGCTACCTTGGCTCCTCAAGCAATAATAAATCAGATTTCGATGAAAATAAGAAGGTTTCTCTGGAAAGGGGGAAAGGTAAATCAGAAAAAATATCACTTAGTAAGTTGGAATCAAGTGATATGTTCCAAAGATAGAGGTGGATTGGGTATATATGATCCTAATCTTATAAATATTGTGATGGGTGAAAAATTACTATGGTTATTTACCTCTGGAAAATCATCTTGGTGGAATAAATACCTTCTAAAAAAATATTTTATTGTACCTCGATAGAGATGTCTAGATAATTCTCCTAGAGTGGAAAAAGGATCCCCAATATTCAAGCTAGTATTGGAAACTATCCCTCACATCTTCTGGAAATTAACATGGATTCTTGGCAATGGAAAACAATTTAGTATTTGTGATCATAATATATTAGGGAAATAAAAACTCTCTTAGCGAGCAGACCTAATCCCTTTATGGGCATGACTATTAGAGCAAGGAATCAAAACTCTCTTCGATATTTTCCACTGCAATGATAGCTCAATGACTTGGATAAATTAGAATACATTACTTCTCCCTGTGCCCATACTCTCTATGATTGAGTCTCTGGTATTTTCGTTTCATAGTTGCACCCTTATATTTGGAGACCAATATAGTCACAGATGGGGAGACTCCAAATATACAGTCAAAAGAGGATATCATTCTCTACTTGAAGAGTCAATGAATTTTCAAAGATATGGAATGTGGAGGGTCATCTAGCAGAGTGAAGGAATTTTGAAGATCAACATGTTTAGTTGTCTTCTATCTCATAGGAAAATTCTCACATCTGAGAACCTACGAAAGAGAGGCATCGTCGATCCATCACGGTGTGTTCTATTCTTAGAGAATGAGGGGACAATTCAACATATATTCGTGGATTTTGGTTTCATTAAAGAAGTATGGACTCTTGCTTTAGATGGATTGGCTCACATGCTGGTATGGCCTCATTCACGCATAGATTACTTTACACAATGGTGAAAATTTTATAAGGGAATTTTTAAGAAGAAATCACAATTTAAATGATTTTGGGAGGCTCTCCCAAAATATGTATATTGGAGTGTATGGTAGACATGAAACAAAAAAATTCATGACGAATCAAGGAAACTTGGAAAAGTGGTGGGTAAATCCATTTCCCTTATTATGGAGTATATGAAACATCAAATTCAATGGCAGGACCAACCTCTCGACAATTATGAAAGATCTTGGATAAGAAAATTCAAAACAACATAAGATATGTTGACCTTTAAAAATGTTGGCCATCCAATTCCTTTATGGGCTATTAGAAAATCTGTACAGGAATTTCAGAATTGGCTTTTTATCAACAATCCAACATCCTCTTCTTTGATTCAGCCTCTAGAAATAACCCAAGGGAAGGAGGTATGGGGGATATTATTCATGATCCCGGAGGAAATACAATGATTTTCTATGCTCGGGGACTTAGTAACATCTCGAATAATATCTTTGAGGCTTATGCTCTTTGGATAGCTTTCATACTAGCCAAGGATTTGGGGATTTCTAATATCGCCATATTAGTAGATTCCATGATAGTGTTCAGATCTATAATTAAAAGAAAAACCACTGAAAATAGTGTTATCTTTAGTATCATTTTTTGCTCTACAGAACTTTTAAAATAATTCGAGGATCATTCCATCCACCATATCAAGTGAGAACACAATTATCAATCTAATCGATGGGAGAAATAAGAGACTCTAATGGAAGAAGGGGTAGCAACCGTAAATGGATAAAGAAGGGAAATTCCTCCCCCATAATATGCATGGGTATAGTTGAAGATCTTTTGGACAAGTAGGGGGGTTTTGGAATCCTAAAATGGAAACATAAGAAGCCATTTAATCGAGTTCGACGAAATTAACTTAAACTTGTGTGATGATAAAATTATTCACATGGATCCCTGGTTGAATGCGTGTGAAACATTTTTGAGAGGTTTAATGGTGCAGACTTTGGTATTTTTCAATGGTGATAGAAAATTATTTCATCAAATTTCCTTAGTTGGTGTTGTGTTCTCCTATCATGGGTGCCTAGTAGGCATCTTCAGTTTGAGGTTGGTTCAAGTCTTGCTTTCTTTGTCGGTAATTAGTTTCTCTCTTTTCATTCTTGGTCACAATAGGAATAGTCTATTTACCCCCTCTCATTTCAATTCACCTTTTGTTGATTATGTCATTTTAAGGAACATGGTTTTAATTAATGATAAGTTTGATGGATCTAATCACTGTTAGTTTGTTTTGAATGATATTTCTAATTCTCATCGAGTGTATGAGTTAAAATTTTATAGAATATGCAATTTCCAAAGTTTGGTTTCCGGTTTGGTTGTCCTACATTTGGGGTTATTGAATGGTAAAATGGGTGCAAGTCATTTTTGCGACTTGAATTCCTATACATTTTACAATACTAGGAGTTTGGCCTCTCCTTTATTTTGGTCTCTTCCACCAAACTTATTTCTCAGCAAAAAAAATATTTGGGAATTGCATAGACTTTTGTCCCTTCACCTTTGAGTTTATATTCATTGGCAATATGGGAAACAATAGTTTTGCAGTAGGATCAATTCTTGGGGACTCCTCTTGTTGGTGGTGGAATTACTGGGTGATCAATTTGGAAAACATGGACCCCTCATGGAGTGACATGAAAATAATTTTGAGAACGCATGAGGAAATAGTGGATGCAAACAACTTCGGGGTTCAATAGGCCCCTAGAAGATTGGGAGAACTAGAACAATTTGCAACCACTCATGTTTAGCGTATTGAAATATTAGAGTCATAATTCCAACAATTAAGATCTTTGGTTCTACCCCATCAGTCACATTATGCTTCAATCAATCAATTGTGGGTAGTTTCTCAACAAGGGACTTCGGGAGAGGAGCAAAGAGCTTGAGAAGCAGTACCAATGGACATCAAAGAAAACAACTCTACTCACAAGGAAATAATGGAGGTTCCAAATGATGAAACTGTACATCGTTAATGTTATTCAAAGTAATCCTTTTGTCAAGACAATTTATAAGGGACTTTTGCAACAAGATTGCAGGGAATCACTCTAGAAAATTTTATGTAATTTTGATCTTATCATTTGTAGATATCTCATCAAACTATGAGCCAAATTTTGAAATTTTGTAATAATTTTCTCATTGATTCGCTATGGTGCAACAATTTTAATATAAAGCTTCAGTACTAGTTAAAATAAATAATTATCTCCTTCTCAACATCTACCATTAGTTCTACATGTTTGGTAATTGGAAGATTAATTTGTTTGGTTTCTCCCTCCAAAAGTTGCAAAGAAAATTTATGAGCTTCTGATTCTACATGGCCATTTAGACCACTAATCTGAAGAGTGGCACTTCCCTCTTTAGAAAATGGAGTGCCTCTTTTAAATTTCATACATCAAGAACATTTTATTCTTTCATTACCATTACAATATTTTACAACATAAGCCCATGAAAATCTTATCTTCCATTTATATTTGAATATTTTGTATGTGTTTATTTGATGGTTGTTCTTCTTCAACAAGCTCTACAGTATCAGATTCATTTTCTTCAGTTGGATGAGCATCAACTTCATTTTAGAAATGACATGGTCGATTAGAATGTTGCGAGATACCGAACACATCAACAATTACTAATTGTTTGTTCTTCTTCTTAAGACAACCAATGCGAGACATTTTTTTCTGGATTTACACCTATTTAATCAATTCAAAGAATAAAATAATTAAATACATTAACATAAAACAATAATATATTTAGTCTTAAAATTAACAAAAACAATAAATTCATGTTAAAACAAAAATTGTAATTTAGAAATACAAAATACAACGATTCCATATAATTAGATATTTTAAAATTTTAACTATAAAACTTCAAATTTTTTTTTGTGCAATTTCCTTGATTAATAGTTTGGATTATTCACTAAACCAATACACTCAAGTAAACCACTCAATTTATACCTTCACCTTTTCATTTAATTGTTTCACAATTTCTAGGAAGAACTCCCAAGCTAAAGTAGTATGAAAGAATTTTAATTTGCAAAAAAACTAGCGAATGATAAATAATAATCTTCCTTTCAAGCATTTATACACTATACAAAAATGGTATTGTAATTGGGAGAGTGGTTTGGACAATGAATATGTAAATGCAATTGAACATTGATCTCAAGTTGAATATGTCACTTTACATTACCATTGATTCAAGGACAATTTCAATAACTTGAGACTCAAGTTTTATGAATTTGTCTATGACAAAAACTAGACATCTCTGATAGGACACTGATTAATGCACTATGAATATAAAATTGAGAATAAAGAGGAAATAGAAGCTGACTAACATCATCCTTGTTTCCCGAATTGTATAAAAAAAACCTAAAAGTTTGGATGAAAGAGATTCATTAAATGACATTTATTACATCGAATGTCAATAGTAAAGTAATGTATAAAATGAAAATTGAGAATTAAAATCAAAATTGTAGTTATGTCTTTTAACAATTTTTATAGGTTCAACAATACCATAATAGAGAATTATGAACTTTTTCAGAACATTGATGGGGATACACTATTGCAATTAGCATATACCAAAAAGCATTACTTTTCACACACCTGCTCTCAAATAATAGATTCATAGTACTATTATAATTCATATTATAATGAGGATTATTCATATTCTTTGGTCCCCACTACAAACTGAAGCTCAAATTTCATGGTGACCCTCGCTTGCAACCTTAAACAACATCCATAATTCATGCATGGGAATTATAACCCATTCACTATAGGCGCAAATAAGTTTTCTCTTCATGCTTGTAACATCCAGCTCCTGCACACACCTGATTGGACTTATTCTTTGATGACACTTGCGTGCAAGTGACCTGGTTCATTATACGATTGGTTGTTTTGATTATGATTATGAGATGTGGAGGATTTGATGATATGTTATTTTTCTATATTTATATCGACATGTGCTATTGACTAGTTTCTCCTGAGTGTGAAGGACTCTAGACGTTAGAGGATGTCGATGGAATCGATGGATCTCCTTGGACTCCAGATTGAGTCAGGGAGTGAACTGTTATGGTTTGAATGTTTTTGATATTACATATGTGACATATGACTAGATACTATGATGTTGATTGTTATAGCTGACACGTTTTGTTGATGGATGCATGTTGATGGTAGCTTGCAAACCAGACTCACATAGGAGTGAAGGGGTCAGGCACGACAACCAAAGACATTGAGGGAGAGGTGTGGCAGCAACCCTGCCGCAACCTACTAGCACTCTCGTCGTGGCTCGAACTGTATGTTAACGATTACCTAGTTCGAGAGATCCACGATGTCGTGAGGGAAGACTGTGACAGTTGCTCATGATGATTCTAAGGGGCACGCAATAAGGCAGGGTCCTTATTCCTTAGAGGCCCTTAGTCTCCCACAAGGTCACCTGATAGAGTATTGACTCCAGGGGTTTGACGTCTACCAAATTCAGTCAAAAGGAGAGTGGCACCCTTGGATCACGTAGTGCATCTTGAAGGGAAAGTCGTGCAAATAAAACAGGAAAAGGTGAGTGGCACCCTTGGAGCACGTAGTGCATCTTGAAGGGCATGTCACAATTTTAACTCTGGTAAGATTAATAAACCTAGTGCCTAGAAAACTATGCCCCCTTAGGACCGGGTCAACCTTAAAATGAATGAGGGTATGAGTAAAGTTTAATAACAATTGTTTCCCTTAAAAATTGTCGCCAAGCCTAGTGAATTTAAAACCTAGGTCTAAGTAGAACATGTGATACAAAAAACACTAAATGGACATGTAACAAGAAGGGGGTAAAGAAAATTCAAACATTAATAATTAAAGTAAATTTTAATGAAGGATTAAATTGTTAAATGGGTAATTTGTTGTTTATATCTAAACTTGCTAATTCTGAACTTAGAAGAAAAGGGGAAACTTAAGGAAAAGGGGAATGTCTAATATCGTAGGGAATCTAGTCTTTGAAACCTCCTAATTGTGAACTCAACTAGGTTTTAATGAAGGCGTCAGTCATTTAAGAAATGTAATGGAATAAAGGGACACCGAAGAGCGTTTTTAGGAACGCTTTTAGGTGGGTGAGGGAAATAGGCAAATTTAATTAATTAATAAATTGATTTTCTGGTGCAACTAAGGGATCGAGTGACGTGTATGGGGGAGGTTTATCCTAATTAAATTTAATAAAATGAATCTAAAGAGGGTTTGAGAAACTAATCACTAAGAAAAATCTATAAAAAGGATGGAGGAGGAGGAGTATGGATCACGTCTAGTATGCGTAAGGTTACGCTGTCGGAATTTATCTTGACTGGATTTCTCTTGTGGGAGTTGGGATACCCAGCTCAGATAACGAGTGGTAGCTCGATATTGTGAGGCGAGATTGGAGCTATCATTCTATGGTATTGTGTGTGTGGCCCTTTTGTGGCACGGGGGGCTCAGGGGGAAGAAGAGTACCCCTAGAGTTGGATGGGAGGTACCGGTGAGGTCTCAGCAGTTGGAAAGCAGGACTTGGACAGAGCACAAGAAGAACTAATCAGAGCACGAGCACGAGACATACACTTCCGGTTCTTCGCATTTGGAAACGGTACACATGTGTATATTTGTATTGAATAATAGTTAAATGTCTTGTATATGCATCTCTCTAATGTCGAAAGCACACATGAGTAGATTGTGTAAAAAAAAAATAGTTAATTTTTTGCATATGAATATATATAAAGGCGAATGTACGCATGGGTAAATTGGTAGAAAGGTAGTTAAATTTTGTTTATGCACCTTCTTGGTTCGCCAATATTAGATGTGATTGGGTACATTGGCTACTTGTGTTTGTTTGAATTTCTGGTTAAATCAATGTAGTATTGTAAACGATCTGGAAATGTTCCATAAAATTGACGTTCAATTTTCTTGATTAATATTATATTATGTTAATAATATGGTTGTGATTTCTTGTTAAAACTTATAACTTTGATCATAAAATAATCTATTGAAGTTTCTTGAATAGCAAGATCATTATCTATTTCCATTAGCTATGGTTATCTGAATCAATACTTATGGAACCATGTAATACAATGGAATTATATGCACAGTTTGGATGCATTATGTGATGTATATTTGATTATGTTTGAATATTAAGGAATGGTATACTTTTATAGCAATGTGGGAAATCAAAGATTGTTCCTCTGTGTTCCATTTAGCGATGAGTGTATTTTATTCATTCCTTGCAAAAGAATAGAAAAGAAAAAAAAATCATGTACAACCATGGCTCACACAGATCCTTTTCCTCTGTAAAATTTATAAAAAGCTCAGACTATTTGATCTGGGAATAAAATAAATAAAAGGTTGAAGTTGTCAAAGAACCCAATGTCGATGAAGTTGATGCTTGGCAGGTTTATCTCCAACTTCTGGTTGCTAGAAACTCCAACTCCAACAGATTTATTAACCTCTTGCTTCGTTTTACTACTCGGTTGTCTTCTTTCTCGCCCAACAATCTGTGTGTTCACCTCAAATATTTCCCCAGTGTCTTCCGTGCAATCCTTAATGGATCTTTCACCCGTGTTGAGCAAATAACCAATGAATTTTTGTGTTCTTCTTCAGCGATTTTGTGACCCTTCACGTGGAGGAATTCCTTGCAGTCTTTGCAGCCCTCTTCCCTTTACATTTTGGCAGTGAGAGACCCCTGCGCGTGGAGGAATCTCGTGCAGATTTTGCGCCCCTCCTTTCTCTACGCTCTGCCCTTTTGAGACGGGGTCCCAACAGATTCACCTCTTCTCCCTCTTCATCATTCCACGTTTTCTAAGAAATGCATTACTTACCTGGTGCACGCAGAGTGTAGCTATGGTGTATTATGCTTGTGAAATTTTACTTGGCCAGTGGCAGTTTCTTTTGTTTTTGGTGAAATCCAATTTACTGATAGTTGGAAATTTAAATGTTCCTAATCCCAAATTCTAGGATTTCAATTGGAAAATTTTAATATTTCTAATCCGCAAATTTTAAATATTTAAACATTTCTTCTGCTTTGTGAATTTCAACTTGTTGACAGTTTACTCCCATACACCTCACTAATAGTAGAATACCCCACTTAGTACAAATGCTCCAACCCAGTTAACATATGCGTTGTAACTATAAGTCGGGTTGGTAACATAAGCTGGTATCCTTAGCAAGATCTATTTATTTAACTTTACGATGCTGGCGTAATAACCAGGTTGATAATTTCAAGCTACTGCCACGATGCACTGTTCAATCTTGCAGAGTTTAAGTTATGATTGTTCAGGCATTTTAATAATGTAATAACTAGTGTGATAATTTCAATGCCACTGCCACGATTCACTATTCAATCTTGCAAAGTTTAAGTTATGATTGTCCGGGTATTTTAATAATGTAATAACCAGGTTGATAATTCCAATGCCACTACCACAATTCACTGTTCAATCTTTGAAGAGGTAAGTTATGCGGCCTGTGTATTAGTAATGATATAATAACCAGGTTGATAATCAATTAGTATGATTATGATAACAATTAATTGTATTAATGGGTAATCTTAATTGCAAATTAAATTAAAACGTATAGGATGGGAGTAAAAGAAATTTCGTTATTGTCATTCGAGGGCCTTAGTATTAATTTAATTTGAATGTTAGGATATAACAGTTTTAAAAAAGGGTGTTGATTCAATAATGGTTATGATATTTATTATATTTATATAATGATGGGTTGATTGTTACATTATCTAAATTGTTTGTTGAAGCAATTTTTATGTTTTCTCGCGAATTCGTCAATAAATATTGCACCTTTGCATGACATTTAGTAAGGGTGTCTGATGCTTGCCCCCCTTATTTTTACTCTTTGCAATTAAAGAGTTGATTTCATTGTAGGACCTTCGAACCCAAGAAGTAAAATTTTATAGATGAGTTACTGGAATAATAAACCCTTGAATGGAAAGTATAATGTTGCTTGAAGATGGTTAGGCATTTTTACCTTTAGATGGTGATTGGTTACTTATGTTGTGAATTAGTCCTTATGATGATAAATTTCTAATGAATTACATCTAGTCGCTGCGCCAATTTAAATGTATCGAATATAGTCACCCTGCATCCATTTTTGTTTTATTTCTTAGAGAACCTTCGTCTAACAACATCGTATAATGTATGGCAGTGCAAGTTGGATTTCATGCACATTGGATTTTATGTTTGATTGAAGGTTTAGAATTATTTTGTTTGTGCTTGGGTTCCTAGCGCACTTGTCGCAATGTGGCAATGTGATACCTTATGATTGGATCATTGTGTGCATTGATCGACAAGCGCATATGATAACCCAACTTAGGGTCATGCGCCTCCCGATGTGGATGATGTTGTTTTTGTATTTAAAGGTTCTAGCTACTTGTGGCGCTGAAGTTGTTGCATTGGATTGATTGAGGTTTCCTTTTAGCTTAGTAGGCATGGTCTTGCTTGTGTCGGGCGGGATGTAGACACCTCCTTGTTCCCCAGAAGAGTCTCAATCCTTGAGACCTTAAATGGTCAAAATTGATGGGAACTTGGGCTTGAGCGTTGCTTATGTGTCATGGAGATCCTAACCTTACAGGGTAGGACGGGCGGGTAGTCATTTTTATTCTTCGTATGATCGAAAGTTGTATGTTGCTTCCAACTGCATGAGGTGCTAGTATGCTAGGTATTTATGTTTGTAGGTTGCGTGAATTGCAAGCGGTGTGCTCATCTTCGTTTTGCGATGTTTGAGTGTATTGTTGTTATTACTTTCCTACATAAAAATAATAAATAAATAAATAAATAATAAAAAATTGTACTTGTTATGCAAGGCTTGTTGTCCTAACGACAAGGTTCGTTACAATGTTATGTCACCCAAAATATCATCTTAGCTTCAACGAAACCAAGTATATTACCCAAAACATCATCTCATCTTCATCGACACCAAGTACTTAAATCTATAATATTTATTGCATTTGACTATAAATCAACATGACATTGCAGGTGCTTTTCAGGGCCACTAAATTGATTTTATTTTTGTGAAGTTTTTTGAGAATGTCAGCAACATATATAGGGATGCCCAAAGAAATCGAAACTTGGTAGGGATATACATTCAATAGTTGCAATTTTAAAATACAAAATTCAAATTTTTAACTATATAAATTGATAAGGAAATAAACCAAATAAGAACTTGAAAAATACCACGGGAGATGAAATTCTTTGGCAAGATAATATCTCTTGCAAGTTGAACCTTGTATATAAAATCCTGAAGGAAATGTTGAAGCAATGCATGTAGGATATTGGGAAAGAACTAGCTCAAGGCAGGAACACAACTTTAGCAGGACATGTCACGTGACTAGTGAGATCCTTCTTCTCACAAAGCTATATTTTGGAAAGATAACAAAATCCACCAAACATCTACCATCTCAATCTTATTAATTGTCCCAGACTCGATGGTTTTATGGATCAAGGTTCAATATTTCAACCCTATTAAATGCATTTGTTTTTCACTTCAAGTCAAAAACACTAATTCTCAACTAAAATGTCCCTTTTTTCTTGATGGAATTTTCTTGTTTTTTCTATAATTTTCTCTATTCAACTTTGGTTGCAAGTTTGAAAGTGAATTCCATTTTACAAAAACTACAATCTCATCTCATGAGAAAATCTGTGTTTTTATTTGAATTATGAATTGATAGATAATTATCAAATCTTTTTCCAAAATACACACACACACACCAATGAGATGCTTTGAAAACAATTAAAAATAAAATACCCTCTTTACCAAAACCTAAACGATAAATAACGCATTGATTATTATTTTGTGTCAACATACAACTACCTATTTACAAATGTATCTTTGAGTATAATATGCACCAATATTGGCACCTGGGTAAATAAGTCAAGCTTACCAAAAAAAATCATTTCACTTGAAACTGATGTATTGTTCTTTCATGTAAATCCTTATCTACATTATTAGAAGTTCGAACATGGTGGGTGCAAGCTAATGATGGTTTCTCATGACGCATTAGTGGCAATGCAAACATGGGAAAAGAACAATTTGTTAACTTGGAGGGATTATTCAAGGTACTTTTACAATGAAATTAAATATGGTGTAAAAAGATGAAATGTAGAAAATCAAATTATCTTTCCAAATATATAATAATTATTATAGAATTGGTGAATAACTACATGAAATTTGAGTTTTTTATAACAGTGGTATGCTATTTTTCATGAAAAATATAATGTATTTTTTTGCATGTGGTTCACGGTACTAGATATCAGTGCTCGCTACGTCCATGGAACCCCACCCCCCCGAAATCCATGAGAGAACATAGGGAGGTTGAGTATTTTCATAATAATGGGGGCTCAACAACAAGAGCATATTATAGACCCATTTAAGGGCACAACATGTCACTCATAAGGAATTCAACATGGGTGGGGAGGGTAACAATCATTACTCCCAACAATCATCTTCTCATGGGTTAAAAGTTTCAGCTCTCCACGAAACCTCGCTCCTGGATCTCCCGCAGGCCGCTGGCCCTGTGGCCTCCTGCCCTTCCCACCCTCTAGCGCAGTTGTAGCATCTCCTGCAGGCTCAACAAGCTCCAAATGGCGGCCCCCTTGATCTCTTCAAAGCAAGGAGACGCCCCTCCTGGTGCGGCTGCGGCGGCAACTGTTGGTCTTTTTCCTTCGGTCGCGGCTCTCTCTTCCGGGCCGCTCTCTCATGCAAGTGCGCCCCCATCGACAGCAAACTCACTAGCTCCGCCCCCCTCCTTTAAAGAGGTGGCTTCACGCCAGGGTATTCTCTCCGGTCTGCATGCAGCGGCTCCTGAGGTTACCTCTCATCAAGGCCGCCCATCTGGGCTGCATGCAGCAGTTCCAGAAGCTCCGACAGTTTCTATTCAAATGTTGAAGGAAGCCCTAACTCATGCTTTCCATTATAACAGGCACACTCTAGTTTGCAGGTTTAATGGATACTGGCCCAATCTGCCAGATCTGCTCTCCTAGATCTCTTTTGAATGGTACCCGCTCTTAGAAGGAGAAGTCATTACCTGCCCCTGTGCAAAAGGGTTTTTTGTGGTAGTTTTCGAATCTACAAGCGATAGAGACAAGGTGTTTAACTCCGGGCCGT
>JZKD02S1274710.1:634828-660261 GCA_000966675.3 Picea glauca
CTCCCTTTCTCCCTATCCCCCCTCCTCTCTCTCTCTCTCTCTCTCTCTTTGCATCCTTCCCACTCTCTCTTTCCTTGACTCTACCCCTCTCTCCCTCCCACCTTTTATCCCCCTCTCTGTCTTAAGACCGATACCTACTTATCCAAAAACCCTAATGGTGCCAATATGCCCACTAAGAGGTAAATGATATACTTTGGATTTCATGTGTGTGGGCAGAGGGTGTTGTTCATGGTTCAATATTTCATGTGTGTTGAAGGTGTTGTTTGTGGCCTTAGATGTATGAGTTCAAGGTGGTGTTCATTGGAGCAACCTATGGTTGGGGATGTCTATGCCAATAGGTGGTTTTGAGCATTGGGTATGTGTCCCATGGTCTTGGAAATGATACATACATGTTTCTCATTGTGTCAGGGGGTCACAGGGGCAGGGGTCAGGAGCCCTTGACCAAAATTTTTAGTTTTATTTTGGTCTGCTCTTTAGTCACTTCAAACATTTAAAACTTACAAGGATGTAACAAGTGATTCTTTATCACTTCTAAAGTGCTCTAGTAGTATACCTTCAATGGGGCTTACCTTGACTCTAGGGTCTCTTACAGAGTCAATTATCTAGAGTAGATGTGTGTATGAATGAACATAGGAATTTCCTTTGACTTGAAGACAGAGGAAGGATTGAAGTATCTAGGCACAAGAATGTGTAGGCACTCCTACTTAGGAATGTGCATGCATACTAAAGTGTGTGTGTGCTTCTACTAAGGAGCACACACACATTCTTGAGGATGTGCATTTCTCATGAACATGTGCATATTTTTGCACATGTGTTTCTTAGGAACATGTGAGTATTCCTACTCAAGAACGCACACATGTTCCTAAACACGTGTTTCTCAGGAACGCACATGTGTTCCTGAGTACGCGCGTGCTCTTGCTCAAGAACATGCACACATTCCTAACAAATCCAAGTTGGAAAGTGTGTGTGGTGGTTCAGTGAGCGCTGAAGCTGTAAGATTAATAATGCGTGTGCATGTTTCTAAGAACATAGATGTGTTCATGTGTGCATGCATTCCTTCGCACCCCATTTCCACTTTTTGGTCCATCAACTTTGTGCAAGCGCACAACAAATAAATTTTCCTACTTTTTATTTCCTTTTTACATTTAATTATTTCCGATCCCTACAGAGTTATAATTATCAAATATACTTCGTCCATATTACATGTACACTCTTTTCACATTTAATGGTGTACATTTCATTTTATAATCTAGTAAATGTTGCCTTTTTATGCATATTGTGTTTTCATATTTTCAATGAATACAATACATTATACATGGTAGGAAATACCCAAGTCCGTAATGTAAACACTTCCACTATGTTATGCCACCTCTCGCATGGCATTTCCATTTTCCAATCCTGATAAAATTTGAACTCATCCAGATCCTTGAATGAATAATAAGGTATATTTTATGGTGGATTGTGAAATTAATGTGGACATGCTATTTAAAAAATCACCCTTATTTTGAAACATTCTTATCAATTTGCCACTTTTCAATTAATGAGTAAAATTTATACTTAGATTTTTTTTAGGGCCAAAATTTGATTAACCCTTCTTTGATGAGTGAAAACCCTATGGAAGGGCTTGGATGGGTTCAAATTTGATCATTGGTGGGTATGCACTGTTATATTTGAATTGATTCCCCTCATGCAACATTCAATGTTGTGTAGAAAAGTAGATATTGGTCAATGTTGCATAGAAAGATAAATAGTGGTCACCAATAGTGTATTTACATTTTGCATGGGTACCAGTGTTAAACCTTGGAAAGAAGTTTCCCACATGGAATCAAGACTCAGATAAGTAGTAAAATTAGGTTTTAACTAGGATAGCATATTCTTCAACCAATTCAAACTTTTGAAAACCTTGAGTTTGATCAAAACTTATGCAAACAAATCAAAAATTTGAAAACCTTGATATTAATCAAGGATTATGCAAACAAAATCAATGTGTTGATGAACAAGATAACTATGCCATAAGAATGGATGAAGGGTGGTGTTGTATTAATAGGGATGGTCCATTCCTCCCTCCCATGAGGTTTATAGATAAGATGACGAGCCACTCTTGATTTAACGCATGCATGAAAATTCAATAAGAAGGAGAGTTGTACTTCTAGTGATTTTTCTTTAATTCTTCCCTAATCATTCTAGAGTAGGAGTTATTGAAGGGTATGAGGGATATGGTGTTGGAAGACTGTGGATTTAATTGATATCATGTGTTGGGAATATTTTCTACCTTCTTCACAGATTAAGGTCCCTCCTACGAGCTCAAGCATTTTGAAAGGAATTTCTCCTTGTTTCGTTTGGAGCACAATCTGTGTTACTAAAAATTGGATTGATATTTTCGGACTCCAACATAGAGCATGGAACACTCATATGGGAATGGAGGGAATCTAAAGTGGGTCTGTTCAACAAGTGGTATAAGTTTTGTTTGGATACCTACTTGACATTCTCAAGTTGATATTCATGTTGCATCCTATATCGAGGTCTAGTACCAACAAGGAATTGGTGGGATTACTCAACTATGGAAATTTGGATGATGGCACACTATAGTATATTCTTGCAATATGAATTGTTAAGCACCCGTGCGATGTATCCTTGCATGTCATGAAATCTCAATAATAGTAATTTTAATGGTAATAATAAAAACCATGGTAACTATATCAATGAAGGTCATTGTGTCAATGTTGTCATAAGGATCAATGATGCACTTAGTATAGGTATGAGCACCAATGCTTCATTAATTAAATATGCATTGGTACATGCTACATGCATCAATGCTTGTATTTTAAAAATCGTTTCCATGTGTATATACATGTAATGGGCACCAATGCATTGGTACATGTAAAATGCACCGATGCATGATAAAATCTTATGCAAGTCGGTGCGTAAAATGCACCGATGCATGATAAAATCTTATGCAAGTCGGTGCTTGTATATTGAACTTTCATTGATGCATAACAATGATTAAAATGAATTGGTGCATACAAATGATTAAAATTCATTGATGCATACCAATGATAAAAATGAAAAAATATGTATAAATGATGAAAGTGCACCAATGTATTTTAATGCCACAATTCTTAGAATGTTATTTAATATATTTGCAAGAATGCAAATGTAGCTTCGTGTTTCATGTTTTTTAAAATAAAATTTCAAATACTAGTAAATTAATCAAATAATTTTATAATAATTTTGGTTTAATATTTTAACTAATGCATTTGGATATAATTATTACATTAATATAGTGTATCATTTAAACACATATATTAGCGTATTATACATTTATCCATTGTAATAATTTAAATCATCCATATATTTAATGGGAAACGTTACATTTTACAACAATGTATATTGCAATAGACTAAGAAATCCATTTTATTATACAAGAATAATGAACCATTCATCATACAAAATGGGACAACATAAACGTACATTGTAAACAAAATGTCAAAAAATATGTAATGTCCTCACCCACTACTGTATGAAATTTTACTTCTTGATGTTATGATCATATGTTATTTTAGTGTTGGACTTTCATCAAACACTTTGAATGTAATGCCATATTACCCCTGAAATTATATCTTTTGACTGTTGGTTTGTTTGTTCCATTTGTTTTTATGTTTTAGTGAGTATTCTAGGTCACGAGTATCATCAAACAGTTGGTGGATGTACTCAAATCCCATTGTGAAAACCCTCTTTTCTCACTATTGTACATTTTGGAGTGTATTTCTAGTTTAAGTCTTATGTCAAACACTTGGTAGCAGACTCAAATACATATGTATAAACACATCATTTTCTCATTGTTGTAAACCACCCCTTATTTGTTGTTGTTATTTTGTTTATGTGTTGTGACTTAATGGTATTTTTTTTTCATGCATTAAATCAAACAATTTCATGATAAACTTAAAGATTGGGCACACAATTGGAATTCCTTTTGCATAAATCATCAAACGACCATTACATTCATTACATGCGAGGATAACTTCTACCAACTTGTCACAAAAATAACCAATCAACAAATACAAAGTCTGTTTAATATTTCTAACTTGAGATAAGACATACCTCCTACTGTAGAAATTGTGTATACGACCTCTTTATCATAGACCAAATATTGTTGAAGAAAGCACCCTTAAACTTGGAACCCAAGTTGCATATATGGTTTTGATTTCCCCTCAAATGGCAATGAATTAAACAATAGACTTGTCCCTATCCAATGGCCTCCACTTTGTTGGTTTGAACACGACCTCCTCACCAAAACATTCAATCCCCAACCAATCAAATCAACTCCTCTATGAGAACTCAACCCCACTAACAAATTGATCTTGCATGAAAAGAAGAACTCAGACACTATGGAGTGAAAACAACCCATGCCAGAAGAACGGTGCCTCACCAAAAGGGAAACTCAGCCCAACAGAGGAAGAACTCACCCAACAAGGTAATTCAACCCCCAATAGCAAGAGACATGACCCCTCTACACCAAAACTCTACCCAATATTGATAAAAATCATCCCAACAAGGGTAAATAAACCCTAACAATAAATAACTCAGCCCAACAAGGTGTAACTCATCCTAGGTAAGTAAATTTGGCCCCAACAACTGTAAAATTGGCCCCTAGACAAGAATGTTTCCTCAGAATGAAGGTAACTCGGCCCACACAAGGAGAAATTAGCTCCTACTCAACAAACTTGGCCTCCACTAGATAAATCGTCCTCCAAAAATATGGCTCAGCTTGCACAATAAAAAATAAGTCTTTTACAAACCCCAGGATGTTTCAAAATGTGGATATAACTCCTCAACAATGGAATCCAAATGGAAGACCTGAATGGCCTCCCCAATCAAATGGATATGGTAGATCTCTAACCACCAAAACCTTATTAGCTAGGGTGGGATATTTCACCACTGAAACCAATCCAAACTAGGGTTTACTCCAAACCCCGAAAGGCTCCAATATCTCTCTGAATCAAATAAAAATATTCATCAACATAATGAGAGAATGAGATCTCATCTTTATTTTATCCCTCTCACTTGATTTAATGACCTTTTTACCCTTTTGAATGACCCTTTTAATTAAAATGACTTCATAAGGTTTGATTAAGTATTAATCTCAAAGTCACTTTATAACCCTTTTAACTTAATTATTTAATGTCACTTTAGAAATATAACATTTTTCTCCCTAATGACATCAAATAATCAAAGTAATCCCCTTTCTAATCGACCATGGCCTATGGGAATTAGATAGAACACTAATTCATCCTCCTAGAATGATCATTCAGAAAGGTATATTACAATCCTCCCTTCCTGAAATTGCTTGTCCTCAAGCAATGCTAACACAACCACCCAAGCAACAGGCAGAGCCCAACTGAAATTGTGAGTGTCCCAAGGGTCCCAAACCAACCTGAAGTATGTGGAGCATCTACTGCATACAATACTTCCATGCAAATTACTAACACAATAGGCTTCTTGAAGACCATCGATAAATAGAGAAAACATATATTGTAAATTCTCGGTCCACCCCTCATAGACTATCCCACCTAGGAAACCAATCCAATGATCCCTATGAATAGGCTCCTGAAAATAACAACTGACTCTACCATATGTACCAACTTCCAAACTATAAAACCATGAAGTTGCAGGGTCCCAAGCTAGCCTAAAAAATAACCCACCATGTTGACGTTGCACCACTCTTATCATAAGTGGTTGGCCCTCCTGACCATACTACAACCTCCACTCTTGGAACCCCAAGATGTAATTTCTAGAAGACCCGACCCCAATACTATGGATCATATCCTGCAGATGCACCTTAGTGGAATAAAATTTTGCAAGTCCATTGTCATACCCTATCATGGGCATCGACAAAGAAAATATATCCCGTCATATATCATGTTCCCCATCCTCTCCTCTCATAGAATCCCAAAAATGAAATGAACCACTCATATGAGTTCTTGGAACCCTCATCCAAACTAGAAGTCCACTATTCCTCATACCAATCGACTCCAACTATGCTACATTGATCAACTTTGTGCCAACTAATTTGTACCATTCTTGCCAAAGTGTCCTGAGAACTATGTTTTCCCGATCATGGTCAATGTATTCAGGAAACCTATGGAGCCTAAACACCTCCTTGAATAACCACTCTGCTATATGTGACGCCTGATACTTTGATGAATTCCATGAAATGTAGTCCCTGCCATGCACCTCCAATAGACTTATGTTGTCACCACACTCTCCCACCTCTGTCCTGAAATAAATGTAGAATGCCATAATCTTGTTGGATATGTATGATTTGACTCGTTCTGCTGACAATTCCTGCACTTCCTCACATGTCTCCACACATCATCCTCAAGTCCCTTCCATGAGAACCCCTCTATAATATATGGGTAAGGTTGGAAGTACCCTGGATTCCCTACCAAGGGTGTATCATGTATAACCCCCATGATCTCTTCCCTAAGTGTGGACTCATGGACTAAGTATATGCTAGTTATGTAATATATGATATTTTCCACCATTATGTATCTTTCATCGTAAATATGACCATATATCAACTCGCCTGCAAACCAATCCTTGGAATATTCCACCAAAAGGTGGGACTTCCAATCAACTAAAATCCCCGTGAGCCAATCCAAGGTGTCATGGATCTCCTCCTGATGTGTTTGTACATCCTTCACACTGATCACATGGACACATTTTAAAGAATTTGTCATGCCAAGCTCCCTATCTTTGTCCTGATGATAGCCTGATCGAAGATCAATCTTTGGAGAGTACTCCATCCCATGCCTGAATATTCTCTCCATAATGCCCCATTCCACATATAACTGTCTCAAATGATCCTCCCATGTCCTACTATATATGAGGATATCATCAAAGAAAACCAACATAAACCCCTGTAGTTGCGGTGTGAATATGGGGTTCATGCGAGATTGAAAGGTAGCAAGTATGTTGGTCAACCCAAATGGCATGACCAAGAACTCGTGGTGCCCATAATGACACCCATAAGTATTGTGGTGATATCCCAATCGAAGATCAATCTTAAAGGAATATGTTTCTCGATGAAGCTTCTCTATCAACTTCTCACACCTGGACAATCCAAAATAAATGGTATGCTCAAATTCCATGTCAAGAAGTCTCTCTAAAGGAATCATCTCAGAATCCCATATTGTTGTGTCCACATCCTCAATATATACATTCCCACAATAAGTGGGTGCATATGCCTCCCTGATGGTTGGTCCACAAGGTATATGCTCAACTCCCCCATCTACAGTTAAAATTAGTGTCGTCAACGAGCTTCCCAAAAGAAGTGGCTCATGATCTCCAGGATGCACACTATGTGTATAATCAAAAGTCTCTAAACCATACCTTCTGTCAAGCCCATGCAAATATGAATGCTCCTCACACTCAACCATCATAAGAATATCCTCCATCAAACCATAAGTACCCCTAACATCCTCATGTGTCCTAACTACCATAGATGACTGAAATGATGAAGAATGTGCTAAGCTCAACTCCATATGAAGCTCATGTGTATGCTTCCCAACTTCTTCTTCATCATCCCACTCAAAAAGTGGATTATCAAAATAATACTTTGTATCCATATCACACATTGGGTTATCAAACAGTTGAATGCTATATTTCTCTTCTTCCTCATGCTCCTCCTGGGATAAGAGAGGCTTCAACTTCTCCTCACATTGAGCAATCACCATCTCAGCTAGGATCTGCTTCATGGATAAGGATTTTTTATCACCCTTCAACATGTTAGCAGATAAAATAGAACAAATTGACTAGGGAACTTTGTCCATTTCATTTACAATCAATGTCATGATGAATGCATGGATGTAATAACATTGCCACCATGATATTTTTTTATGGTAGCAAAGAATTGATGAAACATTTTGAGAATTAGATCATTCAACCCCATATCAATCATGATATCACCAAATCTTATTTTTTCAAATGTTTTAATTATGGTAACCCTCCTAGTAAATTGAGAACCTCTGACATCATCCAATCCCCGAAAACTATCCACCAACAACTGAAATATCTCTTTCATTATGTTGTCATCATACATAGCATTAGGTGTTGAAATTCTCATGATCTCCTCAAACATGAAGTGACCATGAGTATTAACTCTTTATATTCATGTCTCAACCACCTTTGGTTTCCCACTGAAGATACTATTGGTATCATGGCTACTTGTTTTATGTGAGAATGTGACTGATTCACCATGTGAAAACAACCCTCAACTTCCTCCAAGGTGTGAAGAAGAACATCCTTTGGCTGGAATAGATATTGAAGTTTACCTCTTGCTTTAAAAAGTGTATTGACCAACTCATCTTCACTCAATTGTACTGTGATTTTCAAACCAACATGCCAGGATGATACACTGTTATAATACCATTATTATGTCCCCACCCACTACTGGTATGAAACTCTACTTGTTTTTATTATGATGGTATGTTATTTTGTTGTTGGAATTCCATCAAACACTTTGAATGTAATGCCCTGTTACCCTTGAAATGATATTTTTTGATTGTTGGTCTATTTGTTCCATTTTTTGTTATGTTTTAGTGAGTACTATGGGTCATGATTATCATCAAAAAAATGGTGGACATACTCAAATCCATTGTGCAAACCCTCTTTTCTCACTATTGTATCTTTTGGAGTGTATTTCTGGTTTAAGTCTTATGTCAAATACTTGGTAAACGACCCAAATACCTTTGTATAAGTAGCTCATTTTCTCATTGTTGTAAACCACCCCTTATTTGTTGTTCTTATTGTGTTTATGTGTTGTGACTTAATGGTATTTTTGTTTCATGCATTAAATCAAACAGTTTCATGATAAACTTAAAGACTGGGCACACAATTGGAATTCATTTTGCATAAATCATCAAACTACCATTACATTCATTACATGTGAGGATAACTTCTACCAACTTGTCACAACAATAACCAATCAACAAATACAAAGTCTGTTCAATATTTCTGACCTGATATAGGACATACCTCCTACTGTAGAATTTTTGTATACGACCTCTTTATCACGGCCCAAATATTGTTGAAGGAAGCACCCTTAAACTCGGAACCCAGGTTGCATATATGGCTATGATTTCTCCTCAAATGGAAATGAATTGAATAGTAGATTCATCCCTACCCAATGGCCTCCACTTTGTTGGTTTGGACATGACCTCCTCACCAAAACATCCAATCCCCAACCAATCAAATTGACTCCTCTATGAGAACTCGGTCCCACTAACAAATTGGGCATGCACAAAAAGAAGAACTCAGACTCTATGGAGTGAAAAAAACCCCTACCAAAATATTGACACCTCACCACAAGGGAAACTTGGCCCAACAAAGGAAGAACTCACACAACAAGGTAATTCAGGCCCCAATAGAAAGAGACACGACCACTCTACAACAAAACTCTACCCATCACTGATATAACTCTCACCAACAAGGGTAAATCGACCCCAACAATAAATAACTCAGCCCAACAAGGTGTAACTCATCCCAGGTAAGTAAAATCAGCCTCGACAACTGTAAACTCAACCCCTAGACAAGAATTTCTCCCCAGAATCAAGGGAACTTGGCCCACACAAGGAGAAATCAACTCCTACTCAACAAACTCAGCCTCCACTAGATAAATCATCCTCTAGAAATATGGATCAACCTGCACAATAAAAATTAAGTCTTTTCCAAACCCCGGGTTGCTGCAAAATGTGGATCTAACTCCTCAACAATGGATTCCAAATGGAATGCTTGAATGAACTCCCCAATCAAATGGCTAGGGTATATCTCTCACCACCGAAACCTGATTAGTTAGGGTCGAATATTTCACCACTGAAACCAATCCAAACTAGGGTTTACTCCAAACCACCAAAGGCTCCAAGATCTCTCCAAATCAAATCAAACTATTTATCAACATAATGAGAGAATGATCTCTCATATTTCATTTATCCCTCTCACTTTCTTTGATGACCTTTTTACCCTTTTGGATGACCCTTTTACTTAAATAATTAAAGTGATATCATAAGGTTTGCTTAACTATTAATCTCAAAGTCACTTTATAACCCTTTAAACTTAATTATTTAATGTCATTTTAGAAATATTACCTTTTTCTCCTTAATGAAATAAAATAATCAAAGTAATCCCCTTTCTAATCGACCATTTCCTATGGGAATCATATAGGCCACTAAGTCATCCTCCTAGAATGATCATTTGGAAAGGGACATTACAAAATATTTGTTACAATTATTGGTAACCTGTTGTCATACAATATGGTACATGTTATAGCGCAAGTTGTAGGTTGGGAAAAACCTAATCCAACCACAAGGCAAGTGCTACAACTTGGGAATCCTACACCCAATGTCACCTCTATGTACGTCCTGCACTTCAAGGGTGACTAGGTCACTCTAGGGAGAAGATCTCGGTGAACCTAGGAGGATTGAGATGGAGATGGAGGGAAGTGGAAGTAAAGCCCTTAGAGGTAAATTCTAAGTGGAATTAAAGGTAGGTATATATGTCTTTCAAGTCAAGTAATTTCTTCCCTAGAGGTATAGTACTTCTCCGTATGATTGTACCTGCTTAAGACATAAGAAAACACACTTTGCAATGATAGATGTTAGTTGGATCAACAAGTTAATATTGTTGTCTCTAATTTGCAGTAGTAGATAATAGTATATATCAACACATAAATGGTACTATAAGTTTTTCAATAAGTTCTAGAAATCAAGTAGAAATTGCAAGAGAAAGACTAACTAAACTCAAGATGAAAAGTTGATATTCTAGCACAAAATATAAGGATGTTGTAAATACTTGTCTACGGAAAATTATATCAGCCTTATGTCTGTAAAATTCAATGTATTAAAACAAGAAAATCAACCACTGAAATCCCCTCAAACTTTTCCAAAAAGTGCACTAGGCTAAGGAAAGTAAGTGTGCAAAATTTGAGCAAAATCCAATGGTTGATAAGAGAGTTATTAAAGCAAGTAAGTTAGGGTTTCTACACCCTAATGGATGAAGATGTAATTCTATAACAACAACAAGAAGTAGTGGGAGAGAGGGGATTCCCTAGTAGGGGAAGAGTCATCTCAATTAGGCAAGCCAACTTCAAGCAAGAAATCTTTCAAAAGACCTAAAATTTTGTTTCCAAAGGCAATGATTTTATATCTCCAATGCAAAAAAGAATATGACTAGTGCCTTTACTATTGGGTTAATGGAGTTAAAGGAGCTTAGAGATTCTACCTCCTTGGGGGTGTAAGCCCTTTTACTTCCCAATGCAAGTTTCTCTAGGATAGGGTTTAGGCTAAGAGGGTGTATGCCCTTATACTTCTCTTTACAAACCCTACTATAATGAATGAGATGAAGAAATAAAATCTATGGTGGGGGTGTATGCCCGTATACTTCCCACCTAGCTCCTAGCATAACAATACTTGATTTGAATAAAATGATAGCAAGAGAGTAAATACCATACCAAGATCAAGAGAAATTCTAAGACAATCCACCATAAGAGCTAGAAAAGCATCATCCAAAGATAGCACTAGACTTCCATCAACCATTCACCAATGAATAACCATAAACAAGTGCACAAGAGATGAAAAAAACCAAGGGGGCCGAAAATTTCAGACCAAGTCTCTCACAAGAGAGATAGTCATGTTTGAAATGGGATCTTATGATCTCTATTTATACTAAAAGTAGCTAACATAGTTTGCCCAAAAAATAAGGAGTAAACCACAAGATTAGGGGTCAACAACTCTAATCTTTCCCCCTTAACAAAGTAATATTAAACAATTCACTTAAAATTTCACTTTTTGCACAAATTAAACCCTAATTTAGGAGGACGTCACCCATTTAGGGGATCTTCTTCCACTTTGAGGAAGTCATTGGTTTTGCAGAAGCATGGATGGGCCTCCAAAGGCCATGTGTCAATCATCTAGGCACTCATATCATGGTGAAGGTCTTCTTGTCCTCAAAACTTCCATGTGTCAAAGAGTGGGACCTCACCACCATGCCCTAGTCCCCAAGATCATGACATCAAGCTCAAAAATGGGATGTTTTTCCCCTCCTGGGAAAATCATTTGGCAAGCGAGGGGTGGGCTAGGTTGTCCAAGTCATCATCAAGGTCATCCAAGTATGATCTCTCTCATATGGCACGCGGCCCCCTAACATCCAACCTGTGGGCTTGTAGCCCCATGGATGCCCAAGCTAGGCTTTTTCTCCCAAAATTGTCCACCAGCTAGGTCCTGCAAAGACAAATGAACATGCCCTCCAATGATCCCAAGTCATAACATCATGATAATTTAATCCAATCAATAAATAAAACACCCAAACATGTGCATCATAGATCACCATATCAAACAATTAACAACTCAAAGACACTATGCGACTTGTCAAGCTTAAATATGGGAGGATTGATGAGGTTTCATATTGGGTATGTCTTTCCCTAGGTCAAGGAGAGCTTCCAACAGGTCCCTCTCTAAGCCATGTAAAGTGTATGAGGTGGTTGGGGCCAAGACTCAATGGGCATAGGGCTCATGACATACAAGGGGTCGTAGTGTCTCATTCATGGGTGCCTTTGTAGATGGTGTGTGGTACCTCATCCGCAATGCACTTTTTCCAAGCCCATCAGTTTCCTTTTATATTATTTCTTTATATTTCTTTCATAATAGAATAAGGAGAGATTGAAGGTCACTACCTTGGCGTGGTGACCAGGTGGTGGCAATTTCACCCACAAACACCTAATGAAAATGATAAGGTTGGCTCATGATGAGACCCCCTTTCTCCCAGCCATGCAAATGAGAGCCATTACCCTAGTTTGGTGAATAGATGATGATTATGTCATAGCACTAGATATCCATGGACGTGATAGGACGGCTCGTGATGAGACCTCCTATCCTTCAACTAACCTTTTAAGCATTTTTTAATTATNGTAAATTAATCAAATAATTTTATAATAATTTTGGTTTAATATTTTAACTAATGCATTTGGATATAATTATTACATTAATATAGTGTATCATTTAAACACATATATTAGCGTATTACACATTTATCCATTGTAATAATGTAAATCATCCATATATTTAATGGGAAATGTTACATTTTACAACAATGTATATTGCAATATATTAAGAAATCCATTTTATTATACAAGAATAATGAACCATTCATCATACAAATTGGGACAACATAAACATACATTGTAAACAAAATGTCAAAAAATATGTAATGTCCTCACCCACTACTGTATGAAATTTTACTTCTTGATGTTATGATCGTATGTTATTTTGGTGTTGGACTTTCATCAAACACTTTGAATGTAATGCCCTATTACCCCTGAAATTATATCTTTTGACTGTTGGTTTGTTTGTTCCATCTGTTGTTATGTTTTAGTGAGTATTCTAGGTCACGAGTATCATCAAACAGTTGGTGGACGTACTCAAATCCCATTGTGAAAACCCTCTTTTCTCACTGTTGTACATTTTGGAGTGTATTTCTAATTTAAGTCTTATGTCAAACACTTGGTAGCAGACCCAAATACATATGTATAAACACCTCCTTTTCTCATTGTTGTAAACCACCCCTTATTTGTTGTTGTTATTTTGTTTATGTGTTGTGACTTAATGGTATTTTTTTTTCATGCATTAAATCAAACAATTTCATGATAAACTTAAAGATTGGGCACACAATTGCAATTCCTTTTGCATAAATCATCAAACGACCATTACATTCATTACATGTGAGGATAACTTCTACCAACTTGTCACAAAAATAACCAATCAACAAATACAAAGTCTGTTTAATATTTCTAACTTGAGATAGGACATACCTCCCGCTGTAGAATTTGTGTATACGACCTCTTTATCATAGACCAAATATTGTTGAAGAAAGCACCCTTAAACTTGGAACCCAAGTTTCATATATGGTTTTGATTTCCCCTCAAATGGCAATGAATTGAACAGTAGACTTGTCCCTACCCAATGGCCTCCACTTTGTTGGTTTGAACACGACCTCCTCACCAAAACATCCAATCCCCAACCAATCAAATCAACTCATCTATGAGAACTCAACCCCACTAACAAATTAATCCTGCATGAA
The DNA here is from genome assembly GCA_000966675.3 of Picea glauca. Taxonomy (NCBI): domain Eukaryota; kingdom Viridiplantae; phylum Streptophyta; class Pinopsida; order Pinales; family Pinaceae; genus Picea; species Picea glauca. The sequence continues at coordinate 648,959 of JZKD02S1274710.1, forward strand.
AAGAAGAACTCAAACACTATGGAGTGAAAACAACCCATGCTAGAAGAATGGTGCCTCACTAAAAGGGAAACATGTCCCAACAAAGGAAGAACTCACCCAACAAGGTAATTCAACCCCCAATAGCAAGAGACATGACCCCTCTACACCAAAACTCTACCCAATATTGATAAAAAACATACCAACAAGGGTAAATAAACCCTAACAATAAATAACTCGGCCCAACTTCATGTTTTTAAGTAAACTTGGCCCCAACAACTATAAAATTGGCCCCTAGACAAGAATGTTTCCTCAGAATGAAGGGAACTCGGCCCACACAAGGAGAAATTAGCTCCTACTCAACAAACTTGGCCTCCACTAGATAAATCGTCCTCCAGAAATATGGCTCAACTTGCACAATAAAAATTAAGTCTTTTACAAACCCCAGGATGTTTCAAAATGTGGATATAACTCCTCAACAATGGAATCCAAATGGAAGACCTTAATGGCCGCCCTAATCAAATGGATATGGTAGATCTCTAGCCACCAAAACCTTATTAGCTAGGGTGGGATATTTCACCACTGAAACCAATCCAAACTAGGGTTTACTCCAAACCCCAAAAGGCTCCAATATCTCTCTGAATCAAATAAAAATATTCATCAACATAATAAGAGAATGAGATCTCATCTCTATTTTATCCCTCTCACTTGATTTAATGACCTTTTTACCCTTTTGAATGACCCTTTTAATTAAAATGACTTCATAAGGTTTGCTTAAGTATTAATCTCAAAGTCACTTTATAACCCTTTTAACTTAATTATTTANGTAAATTAATCAAATAATTTTATAATAATTTTGGTTTAATATTTTAACTAATGCATTTGGATATAATTATTACATTAATATAGTGTATCATTTAAACACATATATTAGCGTATTACACATTTATCCATTGTAATAATGTAAATCATCCATATATTTAATGGGAAATGTTACATTTTACAACAATGTATATTGCAATATATTAAGAAATCCATTTTATTATACAAGAATAATGAACCATTCATCATACAAATTGGGACAACATAAACATACATTGTAAACAAAATGTCAAAAAATATGTAATGTCCTCACCCACTACTGTATGAAATTTTACTTCTTGATGTTATGATCGTATGTTATTTTGGTGTTGGACTTTCATCAAACACTTTGAATGTAATGCCCTATTACCCCTGAAATTATATCTTTTGACTGTTGGTTTGTTTGTTCCATCTGTTGTTATGTTTTAGTGAGTATTCTAGGTCACGAGTATCATCAAACAGTTGGTGGACGTACTCAAATCCCATTGTGAAAACCCTCTTTTCTCACTGTTGTACATTTTGGAGTGTATTTCTAATTTAAGTCTTATGTCAAACACTTGGTAGCAGACCCAAATACATATGTATAAACACCTCCTTTTCTCATTGTTGTAAACCACCCCTTATTTGTTGTTGTTATTTTGTTTATGTGTTGTGACTTAATGGTATTTTTTTTTCATGCATTAAATCAAACAATTCCATGATAAACTTAAAGATTGGGCACACAATTGGAATTCCTTTTGCATAAATCATCAAACGACCATTACATTCATTACATGTGAGGATAACTTCTACCAACTTGTCACAAAAATAACCAATCAACAAATACAAAGTATGTTTAATATTTCTAACTTGAGATAGGACATACCTCCCGCTGTAGAATTTGTGTATACGACCTCTTTATCATAGACCAAATATTGTTGAAGAAATCACCCTTAAACTTGGAACCCAAGTTGCATATATGGTTTTGATTTCCGCTCAAATGACAATGAATTGAACAGTAGACTTGTCCCTACCCAATGGCCTCCACTTTGTTGGTTTGAACACGACCTCCTCACCAAAAAATTCAATCCCCAACCAATCAAATCAACTCATCTATGAGAACTCAACCCCACTAACAAATTGATCCTGCACGAAAAGAAGAACTCAGACACTATGGAGTGAAAACAACCCATGCTAGAAGAATGGTGCCTCACCAAAAGGGAAACATGGCCCAACAGAGGAAGAACTCACCCAACAAGGTAATTCAACCCCCAATAGCAAGAGACATGACCCCTCTACACCAAAACTCTACCCAATATTGATAAAAATCATACCAACAAGGGTAAATAAACCCTAACAATAAATAACTCGGCCCAACTTCATGTTTTTAAGTAAACTTGGCCCCAACAACTGTAAAATTGGCCCCTAGACAAGAATGTTTCCTCAGAATGAAGGGAAATCGGCCCACACAAGGAGAAATTAGCTCCTACTCAACAAACTTGGCCTCCACTAGATAAATCGTCCTCCAGAAATATGGCTCAACTTGCACAATAAAAATTAAGTCTTTTACAAACCCCAGGATGTTTCAAAATGTGGATATAACTCCTCAACAATGGAATCCAAATGGAAGACCTTAATGGCCGCCCTAATCAAATGGATATGGTAGATCTCTAGCCACCAAAACCTTATTAGCTAGGGTGGGATATTTCACCACTGAAACCAATCCAAACTAGGGTTTACTCCAAACCCCAAAAGGCTCCAATATCTCTCTGAATCAAATAAAAATATTCATCAACATAATAAGAGAATGAGATCTCATCTCTATTTTATCCCTCTCACTTGATTTAATGACCTTTTTACCCTTTTGAATGACCCTTTTAATTAAAATGACTTCATAAGGTTTGCTTAAGTATTAATCTCAAAGTCACTTTATAACCCTTTTAACTTAATTATTTANGTTTGGTGAATAGATGATGATTATGTCATAGCACTAGATATCCATGGACGTGATAGGACGGCTCGTGATGAGACCTCCTATCCTTCAACTAACCTTTTAAGCATTTTTTAATTATATTGTGGGTCCCCTTTATTTAGATATAAGTGTTTCATTGCTTTCTTGGGTTATCCATGGGCGAAGCACCTGGAAGGTTTATATAAGGATTTTATCTTTTACCCAACACCAACCCCTTCTAGCCTTTAGCCCCTTCTTCCCATAGAATGAGAGATAACCCCTTCTTGGGTCAATAAACCCTAAAATCCCAAGAGATAAGGAAATGGAGGGGAATAATGATGGAAAGTGGTAAGTATGATTGAGAATGGTATGATGGATCATTAAGGGAGTTCCTAGTGTAAAACCCATCCCCAAGGAAAACCACTTACTAGGGCACAATGTCAACCACCAAGGTGAAGCAGGGTAAAAGGCATAATGTCCAAGCACATATCATGAAATATAGAGAAATATAAGATACAACATAATCAAATGGATTAAATATTGAAATGATGCTCAGCATAATACTAACTTGTACCTCATGGAGCAAGTCCCACTACCTTTTGGAAGCCAGCTAGTGTGGTGGATTCCATCTGTAAACCTGTGACCATCTATGGTGGTCAGTGGGTTTTACATCTATGAAAAAGGGTACTTCTAGTCATGTAGTCTGTCGACACTCCATATCTGCAACCTGAAGGCCTCGAGACATCATTTCCTTAGTTATCCACAAAATGGGGATAACATATTGGCTCCTACTTGGGGACATGTGCACACCATAGAGTGCATGAGAACCACAACATCTCCTGGTAGACTTGTGCCTACAAGGAAACATCAAACTGTCAAGTCTAGGATGGTCTACTCATCCTTTTTCTCATGTGATCGTAATCCAAACCAACTAAGCTAGAAAAAGAAAAGTTTGACATTTTTTTAAATAAATTCTAAGCTAAGCATGAAAGTAGAGTAGAATGAAAATTAAATGCATCTAATCTAGTATGAGAAATCAAGATGCAAATGTATGGAATCAAAATGACTTACCTACTTACCTAGGGCATGGGCCCTAAAGAATTCATGCGACCTAGATGTGAGGTTGGAGAAGAGACCCATCTACTGGTAGTGGCATCGTGCTCCCATCTAATGTTGTCAGATGATACCTTTCTTTGTTAGACTTCTTCTTGATGATGTAAGGGCCAAACCATGAATTGTTATCTTTCTATTAATATATGGGTTTTCCCTTTCTTTTGTCCCACATGAGCACAAGACTTCATTCATCGAAATCGATGCAAGGTGTATTCTCATCATATGGAGGCTCTGTGTGGACTGTATCTTTGACTATTTCTTCATGTTTCTTATCTTCCTTCTTCAAAATTTGGATAGACCATGGCTCCTTCCCATGGTATTTTGCAAGTTTGTCTTTGTATTGATTTGTCCATGGAAGAAGCGTGTCTATGGATTCCTCCTGCATAAAAGGTAGCTCAGATGGATCATACTCAATGGTATGTGGGAGTACATCATAATCACATTTGTTGGCATAATCAGGACCATCAGGATCCATCACGTGTGTATCATATTTCTCTTGATTGTATAGTATTTGAAAAGTTCCATCCCCCATAGGAATGTGTGCATGGGTGAGATCCATGCTAAGGAAAACCCCAAGAGCAGTAGACCAAATCCTAGATAAAATCATCCCCCAAGCATCTGGAACATTGATCACTACTATGTCCATGAGAATGATGATATGTGGAAAGTCAATCAAGAAAACCTCAACGTCTTCACATACCCTAAGGACTTTGACCTTTCTGGAATCAATACCACATACATTTCCATAAGGTTGGTTTGTCTTCAAACCAAGTTGTTTCATTACCCTCAATGATATGACATTTGTCGAGGTCCCTGAATCAAGCATGCAGTTGTTCAAATAGAGGTCATTCATGCCCAATGAAAGGTAGAAAGGAGGGTTTGTGTCCCTTGGTCGATCGAGATAAATAGTGCTTAACATGATGGGAGGATCCTCCTTCTTGGCTAGCACCCGTAAGACTTTTAAAAATTCCCTTTTTACCAAAGGGATCTTACACATATCTGTCATTGGGACCGTCATATTCAGTTTTCCAAACATGCTTGCAACATCTATATTCAACTGAATGTCATCTGCAAGAGTCGGCTTAAGAGGAAACTCACATACCGGCGGTGGAGGTGGTGGAGACACCTTTTCTGCTGGTGGAAGAGTATCAAGCTGTGACGGAGGGGCCAACAAATGTTTTCTTCTGTAGTTTAGAATTTCCCTCCTTAATTCCTCCTTCTCATCATTTTTCAGTTTATTTAAGGCCTCGATTATCCCCTCTCTTTCTCCTATTCTTTTGGCTTCATTGATATGTTATTGAGTAACATGTTCAACGTTGAGATTTCAAATCATGAAGTTTATATAGTCGGGATAATCTTCATCTTGTCAGGGGAATTCATCTTCCTTGTGGGGTTCTTGGCATGGGAGACACCAAGATTCTATATCAACTGTACCAACAGGTTTCAAAGTATTCGGGGCCTTTGCCTCTTGTTGAGATCTTGGTTTCAAACCGGTGGAATCTCTCTGTTATCTGGAAAATCGAGGTCTGAGAGAAGATTGATTTATTTCCACTGTAATCATACGGTTCATAAGCTGATTCTTCACCTGAACAAACTGAGTATTCATTTGGTCTATCTTCGGAGTCAGGAGAGAAATCGAATTAGGAACATTGTTGTTGGAAACCTTCATCCTTGATTCTATATTTTTGCAAGGATACTGAAAAGGTTCTATTTTTGTATCAAGAAGATTTTCTTCAATGTAGATACTGAATTCTTTAGCCTCTGCCAATGATGTGGTATTTTTATCTTTAAGAATGTATCGAAACTTCCCTTCAATGTAAAGGAGACGAAATGATGATGTTGTAGGATGGTAATCTGTTGGGATTTGATTGTACAACCTGTCAAATCTTGAAATGAATTATATTACCATTTCATTCTCATTTTTCTTTATTTGATTGAACTGAGTTCCAAGTTTCCCACCATATTATTTTCTCGACCATCTACTTTTAAATAAGGTGGAAAAATCATCATAGGTCGTGACATGATTATCAGGGAGTCCTCTGAACCAATCAAGAGATTCTTCAATCAATGATGAAGTGAATAGTCTCATGACCACATCTTCGTGATCAATACCTGCATTGTCCATATCTCGACCCATGACATAAATGTGGTCTTCGACAATTATCACATTATTTTCTGGAAACTTTGGCAACCACTTGTTGAAATATGTTGGAATCTGGTTACGAAAACCTTGGATATTGGCCATGTTAAGGGGTTTGTAGAGGTCTCTTTCCCAACATAGAGCCATTGGAGCAAGGGAAAGGGATTTATGGAAAATGGTTTTAGCAACGGGAGACTTGAGAGGAGGCCTTCTTTGGTAAACCTTAGAAGGCTTCAACCTCCTAAGGGGAAAAGGTTTGGGGAAAGAAGGGTTATGGGAAGGTGGATTCGCCAGATGAGTTTCAAAATGCACACATCAAGAAAGGTGAAAAATGAACGTTCCTTGAGTAGATTCATCGGGTAAGCTAAGGGAAAGGCTTTGGGATAACTTACCAGAGTATCGTTAGGGTACAAAGAAGATTCAAAATCTTCCTCGGGAACGATGCCAAAATGTTATAGCGCAAGTTGTAGCTTTGGAAAATCCTGACCCAACCATAAGGAAAGTGCTAAAACCTAGGAATCCCACACCCAATGTCACCTCGATGTAGGTCCCTCACTTCAAGGGTGACTAGGTCACTCTAGGGAGGCGATCCCAGTGACCCTAGGGGGATTGATATGGAGATGGAGGGAAGTGGAAGTAAATTCCCTAGAGGTCAATTCTAAGTGGAATGAAAGGTAGGTAGATATTCCTTTCAAGTCAAGTAATTGTTTCCCCATAGGTATAGTACTTCTCAGAATGATTGTACCTGCCCGAGACACAAGAAAACACACTTTGCAATGATAGATGTTAGTTGGATCAATGAGTTAAGATTGATTTCCCTGATTTTCAGCAATAGATAACAGTATATATCATTAAGTAAATGGTACTATAAGTTTCTCAATAAGTGCTAGAAATCAAGTAGAAATTGCAAGAGAAAGACTAACTAAACTCAAGATGAAAAGCTGATATTCTAGCACAAAAGATAAGGTTGTTGTAAATACTTGTCTGCAGAATATTATATCATCCTTATGGATGTAACATTCAATGTATTAAAGAAATAAAATCATCCACTAAAATTCCCTCAAACTTTGCCAAAAAGTGTGCTAGGCCAAGGAGAGTAAGTGTGCAAACTTTGAGCAAAATCCAATAGTTGATAATAGAGTTATTAAAGCAAGTAATTTAGGGTTTATGCAACCCTAATGGCTGCATATGTAATTCTATAATAGCAGCAGGAAGTAGTGTGAGATAAGGGACTCCCTAGTAGGGGAAGATTCCTCTCAATTAGGCAAGCCAACTTCAAGCAAGAAATCTTTCAAAAGACCGAAAATCGCATTTCCCTAGGCAATGATTTTATATCTCCAATGCTAAAAAGAATATGACTAGTGCCTTTAATATTGGGTTAATGGAGTCAAAGGAGCTTATATAAGCTACCTCCTTGGGGTGTAAGGCCTTTTACTTCCCAAGGCAAGTTTCTCTAGGCTAGGGTTTTGGCTAAGAGGGTGTATTCCCTTATACTTCTCTTAGAAAACCCTACTATAATAAATGAGACGAAGCAATAAAATGGTGAAGACTATGGTGGGGGTGTATGCCCTTATAATTTCCACCTAGATCCTAGCATAACAATACTTTATTTGAATAAAATGATAGCAAGAGAGTAAAAAACATACCAAGATCAAGAGAAATGCTAAGACAATCCACGATAAGAGATAAAAAAGTATCATCCAAAGCTAGTGCTAGACTTCCATCAACCAATCACCAATGAATAACCATAAACAAGTGCACAAGAGATGAAAAATACAAGGGGGCCAAAAATTTCAAACCAAGTCTCACAAGAGGGAGAGTTATGTTTGAAATGAGATCTTGTGATCTCTATTTATACTAAAAGAAGCTAATATATTTTGTCCACAAAATAAGGGTTAAACCTCAAGATTAGGGGTCAACAACCCTAATATTTCCCCCTTAACAAAGCAATATTAAAAAATTCACTTAAAATTTCACTTTTTGCACAAATTAAACCCTAATTTAAGAGGGCGTCGCCCCTTTAGGGGACGTTTTTCCACTTTGAGGAAGTCGTTGGTGTTGGAGTAGTGTGGATGGGCCTCCAAAGGCCATGTGTCAAGAATCTAGGCACTCATATCATGGTGAATACCTTCTTCTTCTAAAAACTTCCATGTGTCAAAGAGTGGCACCTCACCACCATGCCCTAGCCCCCAAGATCATGACATCAAGCTCAAGAGTGGGACGTTTTTCCCCTCCTGGGAAAATCGTTTGGAAAGTGAGGGGTGGGATAGGTTTTACAAGTCATCATCAAGGGCTTCCAAGTATGATCTCTCTCATATAGTATGTGGGCCCTTGGAATCCAACCTGTGGGCTTGTAGCCCCATGGAAGCCCAAGCTAGGTTTGTTCTCCCAAAATTGTCCACCAGTTAGGTCCTGCAAAGACAAATTAACACGCCCTCCAAGGATCTCAAATCATAACATCATGATAAGTTAATCCAATCAGTAAATAATCCATCCAATAATGTAAATCAAAGGTCACTATATCAAACAATTAGTAGCTCTAAGACACTATGCGATTTTTCAAGCTTAAATATGGGAGGGTTGACGAGGTGTCCTATTGGGTAGGTCCTACCCTAGGTCAAGGAGAGCTTCCAAGAGGTCCCTCTCTAAGCCATGTAAAGTGTATGAGGTGGTTGGGGACAAGACTCAATGGGAATAGGGCTCATGACATACAAGGAGTCGTAGTGTCTCATTCATGGGTGCCTTTGTATAGGGTGTGTGGTACCTTCGTCCGCAATGCACATTTTCCAAGCCCATTAGTTTCCTTTTATCTTTCTTTCTTTATATTTTCTTTCGTAATAGCATAAGGAGAGATTGAAGGTCACTTCCATGGTGCGTTGACCAAGTGGTGGTAATTTCACCCACAAACACCAAATGGCAATGAGAAGGTTGGCTCGTGATGAGACCCCCTTTCTCCCAACCATGCAACTGAGAGCTATTACTCTGGTTTGGTGACCAAATGATGGTAATTTCATACCACTAGATATTCATGGATGTGATAGAACGACTTGTGATGAGACCTCCTATCCTTCAACTAACCTTTTAAGCATTTGTTTATTATAGTGTGGGTCCCCTTTATTCAAAGATAAGGGTTTCATTGCGTTCTTGGGTGATCCCTGGGAAAAGCATCTAGAAGGTTTATATAAGGATTTTATCTTTAACCCAAAACCAACCCCTATGGGCCTTTAGCCCATTCTTCCCATAGAAAGAGGGAGAACCCCTTCTTGGGTCAATATACCTGAAAATACCAAGAGATAAGGAAATGGAGGGGTATAATGATGGAAAGTGGTAAGTATGATCGGGAACGACACGATGGCTCATTAATGGAGTTCCTAGTAGCAAACCCATCTCCAAGGAAAACCACTGTCAGACAGTTGGATTAGGTTGATGGAAAGTTGGTATGGATTGTTGGTTTTCATTGATGTCAACCATTGGAGAGTGATATTGTAGATTGATGTCAACCCTTGGAGAAAGTCTGGTAGAAAATTCTGGTAGCACAAAGGTTTGGGTAATGGAACGAAAGTTGTTTCATTTATAATGGTATGAGTTTTAATATATTTGAAGGTAAGACTATTCTAGATGGATATTACATGTCATTCCATTTCTGGTGGTATGTGGAACGTCACTATAAATCCTCACGGTTAGAGAGTTATGGCCATGAGAAGTTGGAGAACCCAGGTTTGGGCAATGGACCCAAATTTGTTTGATGGATAATGGTATGCTTTTTTATATATTTGTAGGAAAGACTATTCTATATGGATAGTACATGTCATGCCATTTCTAGTGGTATGTGGAACTTCACATAACTCCTCACGGTTAGAGAGTTATGGCCATGTGAAGTTGGAGAACCCTCATGAGTCATCTAGAAGCCCCAAAAGGTCAAAGTAGCCAAAGTGGTTTAAGAGATTTTAGAAGGTAAATAATAAAGTGAAGTGATGAGTGTACTATAAGTCAAAGTGAATAAAAAAAATTTATTTAAATAATAAAGTTAATGGAGAAATTATAAGTGGGTTAACCCTAAAATAAGGAAGTCGGTTAAGATGGTTAAAAGGTAACCCCTTGAGGAAGCTACATGAAAGTATAAATAAGAGGAAAGGCTCTCTCATTTTAATCGCACTTGATCATATTGAATATCTATAGGTGACATAGGTAACCAAAGGATATCTAAGACGAATTTCAGAGGGAAGGTGAAGTAAAGAAGGCTGAAATTCAAAGGAGGATACATTTTTTTGATGATGCTTTCTAAGGTTGATTACAGGTTGTTTGGTACAGGTTGGTGCATGGTTGATGCACTTGTTTATGGTACAGGTTTATTACAAGTTGAGGTATAGGTTGATGCATGGTTGATGCATGGTTCAGGTTATTGGTACAAGTTGTTTGGTGCAGGTTGATTGGTACAGGTTTACATCAGTATATCCCACAGTGATAGTGTGACAATGGTTGCATCATTCTACTTATACGCCAGGGCGGTTGGACGGGGCAAGGACAGGTGGTTGTAGCCATCTTCCGGTTGTAGCTGGAGAACAGAGGAGGTTATAGCCTCCTTCTAGTTTTAGCCAGAGAATTGGGGAGTTGGAGCTTCCCTCATGTTGTAGCCTAAGAAACTAGGGGGTTGTATCCTCCTTCTGGTTGTAGCCAGAGAATTGGGGAGTTGGAGCTTCCCTCAGGTTGTATCCTTAGAAACTAGGGGGTTGTAGCCTCCTTCCAGTTATAGCTGGAAAACAAAGGAAGTTGATGCTTCCAATGAATGTAACTATTAAAGACATATAATAAAAAGAATTTCGTGGTTTTCTCCCGCTTTGGGTTTCCACGTAAAACACTGGTGTACTGTGCATGTGTGTGATTTCTCATTTGTTCATTGTTTATTTACTCTGCAACTATTGGATGATAATGCTACATTGATATAACACTTGCATTTTATGGTGAAAAAGGATTAAATTGCTCTATTAATGATTCACCCCCCCTCTTAGTAATCCAACAATTGGTATCAAAGCCCGTTCCTTCAGGAAACAGTTTAACCGCTGGAAGGACATCATGGATTATTCTGAGAATGGAGTACCAATGTTTAATGGCCAAAATGGTTTTAAGTATGAGATGTGGATTATAAGGATGAAAGTATTTTTATAGACACATGGACATTATATTTGGCTATCAATTGTTACAGGATATGATAGTTCAAAAAGGGAAAAGACTGCAACCAAGAAGGAATTGAAGAAGAATAACAAAATAGCAATGGATTTCATC
>JZKD02S1274710.1:663581-680288 GCA_000966675.3 Picea glauca
GAATGTTTCCAAGGGGAGTGATTGTCACAAGGGAAGAATGAGCGATATGACTTTAGAGTGATACCCTTTATCAAAGGGGGAGATATTATTCATATGAAGGGAGAGAGAGTAATCATAGGCTTATAAACACAAAGAAAAATCAAAGGCATGTAGATAGGGGGAGCGACCCCAAGGAGAGTTTAGTCAGGGGGAGCAGCCCCAAAGGGAGATACCCTTTTCCATTGATGTCAAATGGGGAGAGATAGAAACATTGTTGAGGAGTATAAGCATGAATGTTATTATGACTAAGTGTTGCCATATATGTTGGTGTTGCCATCAATGCCAAAGGGGGAGATTGTTAGACAGTTGGCTTAGGTTTATGGAAATTTGGTATGGATTGTTGGTTGTCATTGATGTCAACCATTGGAGAGTGATATTTTAGATTGATGTCAACCCTTATTGATTGATTTCAACCCTTGGAGAAATTATGGTAGCGAATTCTGGTAGCACAAAGGTTTGGGTAATGGACCCAAGGTTGTTTCATGTATAATGGTATGATTTTTAATATATTTTAAGGTAAGACTAATATATATGGATATTACATGTCATTCTATTTCCGGTGGTACGTGGAACGTCACATAACTCCTCACGGTTAGAGAGTTATGTCCATGAGAAGTTGGAGAACCCAAGTTTGGGTAATGGACCCAAATTTGTTTGATGGATAATGGTATTTGTTTTGATATATTTGCAGGAAAGACTATTCTATATGGATAGTACATGTCATGCCATTTCCATTGGTATGTGGAACATCACATAACTCCTCACAGTTAGAGAGTTATGGCCATGTGAAGTTGGAGAACCCTCATGAGTCATCTAGAAGCCCCAAAAGGTCAAAGTAGTGAAAGTGGTTTAAGAGATTTTAGAAGGTAAATAATAAAGCGAAGTGATGAGTGTACTATAATTCAAAGTGAATACAAAATAAATTATTTAAATAATAAAGTTAATGGAGAAATTAGAAGTGGGTTAACCCTAAAATAAGGAAAGTGGGTTAAGATGGTTAAAAGGTAACCCCTTGAGGAAGCTACATGAAAGTATAAATAAGAGGCAAGGTTCTCTCATTTTAATCACACTTGAGCGTATTGAATATCTATAGGTGACTGAGTAACCAAAGGATATCTAAGTTGATTTTAAGAGGGAAGGTGAAGTAAAGAAGGTCGAAATTCAAGGGAGGATAAATTCTTTTGATGATGCTTTATAAGGTTGATTACAGGTTGTTTGGTACAGATTGGTGCATGGTTGATGCACTTGTTTATGGTACAACTTGATTACAGGTTGAGGTACAAGTTGATGCATGGTTCAAGTTATTGGTACAGGTTGTTTGGTGCAGGTTAATTGGTATAGGTTTACATCATTATATCTCACAATGATAGTGTGACAGTGGTTCTATCATTCTACTTATATGTCAAGGCGGTTGGACGGGGAAAGGATAGGTGGTTGTATCCACCTTCCAGTTGTATCCAGAGAACATAGGAGGTTGTAGCCTCCTTCTGGTTGTAGCCAGAGAATTGGGGAGTTAGAGATTCCTTCAAGTTGTAGCCTAAAAAACTAGGGGGTTGTATCCTTCTTCTAGTTGTAACCAAAGAATTGGGGAGTTGGAGCTTCCCTCAGGTTGTAGCCTGAGAAAATAGGGGGTTGGAGGCTCCTTCTATTTGTAGCTGGAAAACAAAGGAAGTTGGTGCTTCCAATGAATGTAATTCTTAAAGACATATAAGAAAAAAGCATTTTGTGGTTTTCTCTTGCTTTGGGTTTCCACGTAAAACACTGGTGTACTGTGTATGTGTGTGATTGTTCATTGTTTATTTACTCTGCAACTATTGGATGATAATGTTACATTGATATAACACTTGCATTTTATGGTGAAAAATGATTAAATTTCTCTATTACTAATTCACCCCCCCTCTCAGTAATCCAACAACCACTTACTAAGGAATAATTTCAACCACCAAGGTGAAGCAAGGAAAAATGCATAATTTCCAAGCACATATCATGAAATCTAGAGAAATCTAAGATACAACATAATCAAATGGCTTAAATATTGAAATGATTCTCACCATAATACTAACTTGTACCTCATGGAGCAAGGTCCACTGCCTTCTGAAAGCCAGCCAATGTGGTGGATGCCATCTTTAAACCTGTGACCATCTGTGGTGGTGAGTGTGTTTTCCACATGGAAAAAAGGGTATTGTTGGTCATGTAGTCTCTCAGCACTCCATATATGAAACCTAAGGGCCTCGAGACATCATTTCCTTATTTATCCACAAAATGGGGATAACAGGACACATCTTAAACAAAATCTATTATTTCTACAAACAAACATTCAAAAATATAAAATTGGTAACATTCAATGATATTGGTCACCATTCACTGCTTGTGCTACTTGCTTGCTATTATAGGGTAAATGAATCATGCAGGAGTTACCTCCCTTGGGCTCTTCCTAGACCTACGACATAATAGAGTCGTAATCTACAAACTTTCCTCAATCTAAGTTATACATGAAAATGATCTACTGAAACGGAAGGCTTACTCGATAATCCAACGGTTGTCCTTGCACACTCCTTAGTTGCTAGTTTCCATGAAGATGTCCTTCTCCCTTACCAACTCTGATCTGCACACATAGAGAAACAAAAACCCTTCACAAGATCCAACTAATCATGCATAAATTAATGATAGATCTAATAATGTATCATAACACATGAAAACATTAATTTCTCCAAAAGGAAACATAGCAATTACATACACATCCAAGTAGAGGGAAACATCTGGTACATCTTCTATTAATCAGATGGAAAATTTTACAACTTACAATCTGATAGCATGATGAAGCTCCAACCAAATTCCTTTCCCAATATCCTATGATTAATCCACCAGTATAAACTTATTGTCTCTTTTCCCCCTTTTCCCATGAGAGACCCCTATTATTTATAGGATCATAGAGATAATATCAAAGGGTAGTTTGGATAAGATATCCATGCCCAAGATGAAAGGCTTCTTGAGGTCAAACCACAAAGAATTAGGGATTCAATCTTATCTCACGAAACCAAGCCTAAAAAGGGAGTAATAGACCCGACCGTGCCCTCAATTCTTGTATGGAGCAATTGTTCGCTCCTTGAAAGAGGGTAGGGAGCGACCAAGAATTTTTGGTCATGAGCTGTAAAAGGGAAACCAACGACCACAGAAAAAACGACTACAAACTTAGGGGAAAAGTGGTATAATTCACTATTTCAAACTGTTGACCCCTGGATGATGCCCATCAAGTGATCATGTGGAAAATAATTGTATAATATATGCCCCCTAAAGTCTGAGTTCATAATAGGTGTCTGATGGCCGGAATAATTTACAAACAAAATCACAAAGCTTTGAGAAAAGGAACCTAGAAAGAAACCATCATTAGTCTGAAATAATAATAACATCCCCGAGGTAGGCATACCCATGCTCGGTAATAAAAACTCAGCATAGTCGTCGAAGACTACACTACGGATTCATGCATGACGCAAGTAACTAGATCATGGCCATGAAAGAATACACTGTGGATCCATGTCACAAGTGAGAGCATAACCACAACCAAGTACAAATGTGGATCTATATCACAGTACACAAATCAGTGAGAGCACTCAATGCTTAAGTGATCTCTGAAGTACTCATGAAGAACTCCATCGCAACTTGGGACGGAATGCGATCAAGGAACGAATTGTCCCAACCCAAGGTCTTCATCCCAAATCCAAATGGTATGAATCTACAACATGCGAATAAATGAATCAATGTATTGCATGGTAGGAATCATCTAATTATTGGTCATTGATGTATACCATTAACAAACACGAGGTAATCCATCGATGATGATGATGGACCCCAAGATACCTAGTACAATATAGCGAATGTGAATAAATGAGTTGAAGTCGAACACTCGAAGATTCATTCAACAAGAGTTAATGATGTAAACCCACTACTGAAATGCAAGGGGGCCTACCATTTATGTCTGCAAATCCCAGGGTACTAACTGGTTCCTAGATTTCAATCCTGGAAAATGATTTGGAGTCGACAAGATGGTGTGAAGAGTGTAATGGTAGAGTACAACTGACACAGGGATGGCTAGGATGAATGGGCTAAAGCAATGAAAATGGTCGACACAGGTTAACTTCCCTTGAACAAATAAGCACAAAAAATAACTTGACTTGGCAACATTGACTGAATAAGGACCAAAGTAGTTGTCTTTAACTCCAACATGATGTCTGGAGGTTGGAGACATGCCCCCGAAGCTTTGTTTCGTCTGCCGACTCTTCTTCTGCACTCGATTAGACTCTTGGTTACTAATAGGAATTGGTTCACCAGAGAGGGAGGAAGGAAGGGGATCAATTGACATAGGAGGAGGAAAGAAAGGTTCAAGTACTTTATCTAGTAGAAGAATCGACTCAATTGGAGGGGGGTTCGTTTCATTTTTTAACGAGCTTGACACAGACAATGAACTATGCTCATGGGTATCTGTTTCAATTTTTAACGAGCTTGACACATAAATGGAACTATGCTCATTAACCTTTACCATGGCTTCCAAGAGTTCTTCATCAAACGAAAGAATAATGCTTTGGAAGGAATACATGTCAAGAGACTCACTCTAATCAACTAGGGGGAATAGACTCCAATGTCACTGGTGAGGGAGTTACCATGTCAATTGCCATAACTAAATCTAAAGAAGGTGAGCATACAAGAAGAGGCTCCTTTTCATTATCAATTGAAGGCATGGGACATGATGCCACATAATGAACTTGCGGCGTGGGGGACACCACTTACATATAAGGAGCATTCAGGGAAGTCAGATGGTCGGTATTCAACGAATGATCAGGACTAACAAATGAAAGTTGGTCAAGAGTCAAAATGTTTCCATCATGAGGGAAATGCATGACTCGAAAGAGTGTGTACATGACACTTGCCTCCTTTTTCATGACTTGCATGAGATATTGTACTTGGATTATTTGCAATGTTTTGTTTAATAGTTTTTTGGCCACCTTCAATCTACAAACATATAAATAAAGTGTAATGAACATATTGACATTTATAGTACAATATACATAATTATGTACATCAAAATTTTCCATAACAATGAATGCTTCATGAACAATACACATTATTTTGAAGTCATGTCTCATGCCATCTTTCAACATATCTTTTGTTGGCTCCACTCCATACTTTTTATCATGCAAGTTTTACACGTCCTAGTAAAATATTGATATAATTAAAAGTTTGTTGTTGTTCCAATATTTATAAAATAAAGAATGTAAAACAATATAACTGCTTATAAATTGTTTAGATAACCATTGATACTCCAACATATACTCATGTTCACACTGCAACATGTCCATATGTGCATTGGGGCCCCTTTTTTTAAAAGCATGGCCCCTCTCTCCATTGTCATGGGATTTTTCTTGAATTTAAGAATCATAACCCTCTCTCGAGTCAAATAAAGATGAGTGCTAAGGCACTAACACTAGTAGGTGCTAGTTCAACATTGTAACCAAGTTTAAACTTCTATTTGTAATCCAAATCACATGACATATGCTAAAAGACAAAAAAATGCAAATTGCCTTTTTCTAATTTAATTATTTTCTTTTGTAATATGACCTTAAAACTTTAATCGACATTAAAATTATAATGACATGACCTTAGAACTTTAATCAACATTAAAATTGCAGTGCCTTCAAATATAAATGAATTTAACATAAACGTAAGAATTCAACATAAGCTTGACTCAACTTAAGATCTAAGAAATACATGAAAAGGGAGAGTGAGAGCCTTTTTGTGAGAGACCAGAAAATTGTTTTTGAATTTGCCATCACGATTAAATTTTGACTATACTTAAAATGTTCACAAAACTTGCTAAAATAATATTGAAACTTAGAAGACTACTAAAATTTTTAGTCCATTATTTTTGTTGCATGGTCAAATCCCCAAACAAAATACTTTCCTATGAA
Source organism: Picea glauca (assembly GCA_000966675.3). NCBI lineage: Eukaryota > Viridiplantae > Streptophyta > Pinopsida > Pinales > Pinaceae > Picea > Picea glauca. The sequence continues at coordinate 669,584 of JZKD02S1274710.1, forward strand.
TATTAAAATGATTCTCACTCATTTCAATTATCCATGAAAGGAAAATAATATTAATAACTAAACTTTCAATCTATAGTCTTTAAGAGATTAATAATAAAGTGAAAAGGGGATAAGAAGAGTATTAACAACTTGACTTTGAATAGGGATAATGATAGAGGAAAAATGGAAGATGCAAAGTATTAATAACTTGACTTCGAAACCAGGGATAATGATAGGGGAAAAATGGAAGATGCAAAGTATTAATAACTTGACTTCGAAACCTATAATCATAAGAGGAACCATTAAGGAAAGGAGGAGTATTGATAACTTCACTTCAAAGTGTGAATAATGGACCAAAAAGTGGGAGGAAAAGGAGAAAAATAATCATAAGAGGACCATTAAGGAAAGGAGGAGTATTAATAACTTTGACTTCAGAAAAGTTTGTGAATTGAAAAGTGTGTGAATTGAAATAGGGGATTACTTAATTTAAATTTGTAAAGAGGACCAAAGAGGAACCATTAAGGAAAGAAGGAGTATTAGAGTGTGAATAATGAACTAAAAAGTGGGAGGAAAAGGAGAAAAGTAATCATAAGAGGACCATTAAGGAAAGGAGGAGTATTAATAACTTCGACTTCAGAAAAGTTTGTGAATTGAAAAGTGTGTGAATTGAAATAGGGGATTACTTAATTTAAATTTGTAAAGAGGACCATTAAGGAAAGGAGGAGTATTAATAACTTCGACTTCATAAAAGTTTGTGAATTGAAAAGTGTGTGAATTGAAATAGGGGATTACTTAATTTGAATTTGTAAAGAGGTTGGTATGATTTTAATTATTTTTATATTAAAAATTAATTAAAATTAAGGAAATATATTTGTTAATAAAAAATAATATAAGAAAGAATTATATTGTAATAAATTTTTTAAATTTATTTAAAAATATAATATGTAAAGATAATATGGGAAAAGTAAACGTATATTTGAAGGAGAAAAATATTTAAAAGAAAGAAAAAAAAGAATATAAGTGGAAAGCAAGACAATCTAATCGGGATGAAGGATAATGATGAAGTTTAAGAAGAATGAGGTTTTTTTGACTAAAACATGTTAGTTTAGAGAAGCACTTCTAGCATTCAAAGCTGCAAGCAAATGTGTGATGGGTGTGAGGCATGTGTCCTAGGTGTATCATGGGAGCATGGGAATTGGCCATGGGGCATCTTCTTGATAGTGTTGGAAGGAAGGAGTTAAGAGGTAATCACCCTAGTGTATGTTCGTTTATGGCACTAGACTCTAGTAGGTCATCGACTAAAGTTGAACATCTCTTGAAGGATGAAGGCTAAGTAGCTTTGGTCCTCATAAGCCATGAATGTCTAGAGAGAATTAAGTGAAGCTTTGAAGAGATAGAAGAACTATCCTCTAATCTTGTAGTAAGGAGAGCATCGAAATATAAAGTGACCCTTAGCATGAGTCTCTAAGGAGGAGATATGGAAAACACGCTTTTGAGGAATATGGTGATGTGTCTCAATGCGACACTAGTGGGAGCAAACTCTAAGTTGGGCCAGAGAGGCCATTAGGTTATAAGGTCACTGGAGTTTGGTGTACTTCGAAGGATAAATGATCCCATCAGTGCATTGGAGATACAAGTTTGAGTAGTGCTAAAGTTTGGGAGAAAGTAGCTCACTAGCTCATACCATGTGGACTAAGCACTCGTTCACAAATACCAGTACAAATACCCTTGTTTATCTCGCCTTTGGAGAGATCAAGGGCATCAACTAAAAAACTATGCATGCATGCTCTATGAATATCAAGGTTAATAAGGTGAAGCATTGAAAAGGATATTACATACCAACATGAATTGTTGAGCCCAGATTCTACATTCTCCATAGAGGATTTGAGAGCAAGATATGGATATCAAAGAAGAATATTTTATGAGTTGCCCATTCATCTGACCTATGTATCCTCGACAGCACATGAATGATTGTTAACACAATGAGTTGAGTTGTGCCAAATTTTGCAAGAATGATTTCATAAGGCAACTATTGACATGAAGATGTTTGGATAACATTGTGACAAGCACTTTGTATCATTGTCACCACATGAATGATTACTAATGCAATGAGTGGAGTTGTGACAAATTTTGCAAGAAGGATTTCATGAGGTAATGAGCTCTTGCCATGAAAATGTTTGGAAAACATCATGACAAGCACTCTCAATTCCTTTTTTCAGTCTACTTCCAAAAGGTATTGGTTGGACTTTGGATATTCTAATTCTACTACATCAGAAACACAATCTCATTAATTTAAAAATCAGAATAAAGCCATCTTAATTTTGATTTAGTTTTAATTTCAAATTTGTCAATTCTTAAAGTGATTAAATTTCTAGAAGTACAAACCTTTTAATGTACAAAAAAATTGGAAAAATTGCACTCAGTTTTATGCATTCAAAAATACAATTTAAACAACAAAAAATTGTTATTTTGTCTTGATTAGATTTATGTGTCATATAACCTGTAGACCTAACTCCTTTTCTGTAACTAATAAATGGCTGAGTAAGCTAACTTGGGAGCAAACAGACCCATTTTTCAGGCAAAAAAATGGGCCTGAATCCGACCAGATTTTCAAGGGTAGACTGAATTTTAAGTGGATCAAAGTTCCATGCATTTCAGAATCTTACCCCAAGGGTTTTGTCCCATTTTAAATCAACCTAGATGCTCAAAAAATCACCAAAATTCTGGATCCGCGAAAAAACCTACCAAAAAAGTAACTTGTGAGGGAAAATTGCTCTTGAGTTAACACACTCCATAGATATATGCTGCTGGATGCAAATTTGCAATTTCAGAAACTGAAAACTGTAATTTTAAATCAATATAAAAATCTGTAAATCCATCCACATGATTGGAAAAATGATTTAAGCCATGCAAATTACAATTTCAGAAAACTGTAATTTTAGAGAAATATAAAAAACTCTAAATCCATCCACATGATTGGAATAACGATTTAAGCCATGCAAATTACAATTTCAGAGATTATCTACCTGCCAACGGAACAATTTAAATACCCCGTATCAAACGCCCAGCAGCAGTCTCTCGCTTAATTATTGCTATAACCAATAGATAACAACCACAAGCTGCAGCAGACCCGCATGGCATGAAAAGGCAGGGAAGATTCCAAAATACATCAATGATAAAGTTGTGATCGGAATCTGAATGGCCACTGCCCACTCAGAAATGAATGTATGTGAGATCGGAATCTGAAAGCTCACTGCCCACTCAGAAATGGATGCATGTGTGGCAATTGGTGGCACTAGCCAGGGAGGCACAAAGCTTTTTCTTTATCAAATATGAAGCAGAAGCAAGGGGAAAAATTGACAAAGCGAGGAGCGCACTTCACTTCCAATTATACATTTCTGCACTTTGTTTGCAACGATACATTTCCTGTCACTCCACTCCATAAAATCAGATATCCTTTGGTTCGCTCGCTCATTCATAAGAAAGAATTGAGCCAGAGATCTCTGTGAGAGCCATGTCAGGGGGCAGGGAGGTTCAGCCTGACTGGAAGGAGGAAGTCTGGAAGTCAGGGCCACTGCGAGAAGTGAATCCAGACACGGGCGTCAATGGTTGGTCGTCGCCGCTGGGCGATGTGTTCTCAGTCCGGGGTGCTGACTATTTCAGCAAGAGGCAGAAAGTCCCGTCTGGAGAGTGGGTGATGAAGCCTCTGGGCATGGACTGGCTCCGTTCCTCGGCCAAGCTCGACCACGTCCTCGCCCGTCCGGATAACCGCGCCATGTCCGCCCTCCGCCGTGCTCAGGGCGAGGGCAGGGCGCTGAAGGGTTTCGTGTTCGCTGTGAACTTGCAGGTGCCCGGGCAGGAGCAGCAGCACAGCGCGGTGTTCTACTATGCGACGGAGGATCCAATCCCACCGGAATCTCTCTTCTACCGCTTCGTGCACGGGGACGACGCCTTCCGCAACAGTAGATTCAAGCTCCTGAATCGGATCGTGAAGGGACCCTGGATCGTGCGGGCCACCGTGGGCAACCACGCAGCGTGCCTCCTTGGCAAGGTCCTCACCTGCCATTATCTGAGAGGGGACAATTATTTAGAGATCGATGTAGACATCGGCTCCTCGGCTCTCGCAAGCGCTATAGTTCACCTCGCCCTCGGTTACGTGACCTCCGTCTCGGTGGACATGGCGTTCATGGTGGAGTCCCAGTCGGACGAAGAGCTGCCCGAGCGACTCCTCGGGGCCATACGTATTCACCAGATCGAAATGTCGTCTGCCCTCTATGTTGACGCTGTCCCCATTAACAATGCTGACAAAAGCCTTGGAGGTGGCGGGTTCGAGTGGGGTAAGCTCAGCCGGAGCTTCCGGGGCCACGGCTCTGGGAAGGTTGAGGACGAGGGGAAGAATTGAACTCATTCCCTTTTCAAAATGTGTCGCAGGGGTTTGGTAAATTCAGGAGGTTTTTTCAGTAAATCTGTAGCGAATTTGTTTCTGTACAATAGATTAAGGATTAGCCCTCGTGTAATCTTCTTCCTCCTTTGGGAATGAAGGCCCGGAACCCCTCTGGTCACATGTATTGGGATCGGGATTGGGGCTGTAATCTGTACAGTGTGAATTAGCAGGTAATACCGATGAATTGTCTCTTTATAAAAAAAAATTAGGAAAAAAATGGCGTATTTTTCTCACAATCTTGGCATACCAGCTTAGATCCCTCTTAATCTATGATCTATCAAATAAGTTGGGGTTTAAATTGGATTTATCAAATACAATTTAGGTTCAAATCTTTTAGATGTGCAAATCCTCCATAGTACATTAAATCAGTAAGATGCAAACTCTCTATGCATGCATCAAATCCCTGCATTGACACCTTTTTCTTTCTTTTAACATCAAATCCTTTAGTGTGAAATTTTTTATCTCATCAAATTTTTTTATGCACAAATAGGAGAGGAAAGGTTTACATAAGAGATTTAATCCCTTTTAGTGTTTGATAAATTTAAGATTAAGTTGGATCTAAGCTTGTGTTACATGTATTTCTTTAACATTTTAAATTACAGAGTTAATATTATTATTATTGTTAAAGAATGTAATTTTTTTAAATATGTGAAAAGCCAACATTATATGTTTCCTCCACAAGTCTGGACACAACTAATACAGATCCATTTCACCCTTAGATCTATCAAGTGGTGAGAAGGATTTTAATCGTGATTTATCCTAACCCCAAATCTATCAAACTACAAGAAGGTTCAAATCCTTTAAAATACAAACCCTTTTAACAATGCAAAACTTGAAATAAAGTTTACACCTAATAAGACCAAAGTGATTATTATTATTATTCACTTTCTACTCACTCACAACACATCTCTCTTATAGTGTCTTACAGTGAGCTGTAGAATGGGCCTCTTCATGCACTGAGAGGATTTTAATAATGTTCCTTTGGATTATTTGTAAAGGTTGAAAATTTGAACAGAATGTCTCCTTTGATGTCACTGTTAACATTACACTAACTGTTCACTCAGGACAGAACTCCCTTAGTGTGGACTGTAGAATGCGCATCTTGATACAATGAAAAGATTTTAATTTTAATTTTGTTCACTTGGTTTTCCTTTTTCGTTGAGCATTCAACTTGTACAAGTTGACGTTTTTCAATATATCACCAAATAGCAACCAAGTTTCATCAACACTATTGTTAAAGTTTTTTTTATATGTGAGGCAGAGGTTGCTGTTAGTGAATTACACTCACGACACATCTTCCTTATAATGACCTGTAGAATGCGTCTGTAGACGCAATGAGAAGATTTTAATGTTGTATGTTGGTTTTCCTTTTTTATTGAGCATTTGGGTTGTTTGTAGAAAGTCGAAATTTCAGAATGTCACCACCTAATAGAGCATTAGAACATTTGGGTTGTTTGTACAAGTCGAAATTTCAACTGAACTTAATCAACGCTTTTGTCAAAGGACATTATTTTTTTTATGTGAAAGGTCAATTTCAATGTTAGTGATACACTACACTTCTCCCCTACAGTGGAGGGTAGAATCTGTCTCTTGGTCTCAACATAATGAGAAGATTTTAATATTGTTTATCGTTTTTTTTTTAACATTTCGATTGTTTGTAAAAGTTGAAATTTTGTAGAATGTCACATAATAGCAACCAAGTTTAATCAATTCTACTATTATTACGTTGAAAGGTGTACACCTATTGATCATGGGCACATTTAATAGGTTTTTAGTGTTTAATCAGTTTTGTATGGACAAGATTGAATATTGATGGAATATTCTTAGTAGTCCCAATAAATCAATGGTTGTGATTTTAACCACTAACTTCCTCACTATTATAAAGACATCAGTTTACATGTTTATTTTTTTACTTTTACTTGATCATATTTAAAATTTAGGCTAGCTGATTGCCACGTATGAGTGATTAGGGTTTCATTTTCTAGACCAACCTAAACCTTTGGCCTTCACCAGCCACGTTATGGACACACTGCCTCCTTCTGACTCCTTCTGTCCACCTCTGGGTCGTTTCTCTTTTCCAACAGTTCAGGTTTTGTAAGCCGTCCTTTCGACATTCACCTCACCAGCCACGAATTTGTGACTATGCTAATATGTGTATATATATATAAAAGGTTGATGTCACTGTTAGTATTCACTCACTATTCACTCATGGCACATCTCCCCTGTAGTGGGCTGTAGAATGAGCTTCTCATTGAAAATTTTAATGCCGTTTACTGTTTTTTGAACTCTTGGATTGTAAGAGTGAAATTTTACAGAATGCCACCTACTAACAACCAAGCTTCATAACGTAATTAGTATTTTATTATTTTTATTCCGAGAGGCAAATGTCACTGTTACTGTTGCACTCGCTACTCACTCATGACACCTCTTCCTTGTAGTGAGCTGTAGGATGTGGTGCCCTAATAATATTCTTACTCTTTGATCTAATAAGTATGATTGCTATGAAGTAAAATTGTAACTGGTTACACTGTGACAATCGCAAATATATAAGCAGTTCATCTGGATCTAGCATGCCACATTGCAAATGTAAGTGCCTAATAAACATGGAGTCGCAGTAAAGCCCTAAACCAAAAACCTAATCAAACATCATGGCCAGATTCCTTAAAGTTACGACTTCTGTCAGAGTAAGTGTTCCAGCATATCGTTCCTTCTCTAATCTAATTAGCTTATACAACAGTCTTTTGCCCGTCAGCAACAATGGGTCTTTTATTGTACTAAGTATCCTAATGTTATTGCCATTGTTTGATCTTACAAATATGTGAGCAGGTTATGTGGATCTCTCAAGCCACATTGAGAATGTAGGTACCCAATAAGCAGAGTCACAGTTGAGTCCTAAATGGGAAAATTAACCAAACATCATGGCCAGATTCCCTAAAAGCTATGACTTTTGTAGCATTGTAAGTATTCGAGCATGTCGTTCCTTTTCGGTAATCTAATTTGTATTATATCCATCTTATCCACTGGCATCTTCACTATACCATGACTTTGGACTTAACTCCCATGACTTGCATCTAAGCTGTAACTTTTATTTCTACTTGCATAAATCTGTGAGTAAAATTCCTTTTTCTGGCCTTCAGAGGTCGGAGGGAGTTCAGAAGAGAGAAGGAGAAGAATTTACCCTATCGACTCCTTCCCTCTGAAATAGGTCCAGCAACTTCAAATGTTCCCCTCCAAATTGGGTCCGCCCCGCTTGGGCAAAGGGAGCTGTGAGGGGAGAGATCTCTTATTTTATATCCGCAATGCTCCGAAGCCTCAATGATAGAACCCCACGCCCAATAAGAGAGTTAATAAGAGAGTTAAAGAGTTTGGTAATGTATTTTTTTAGATTATTAATTTAAAGAAAGAAATAAAATGATTTTAATGTCGATGAGTTTAATAATAGGGACAGACAGCCTCACATACTGATTTTTACATTTCAACCCTTTTCTTGTTCAATTTGATGATTAGCTCTTCCAATTTTTCCATTGTCCCGAAATAAGTTATTGCTATTGCATAGTTATTATGTTTCCAATTTAGCCTTGATTTGCACCAAGTATCCTAGTATCCCAATTCCTTTTCCCAATTCTTTTCGTCAGGTATAGTTCAGACAGAATACATTCAATTGATAGAAAGGGTTACTCATCCTCAACTTTTCGGTGGATTTGTCACTGGTGCCTATAGTGCATCAGTGACTTGTTCTTTCCACTCCAGTTCTGCAGGAACAATTCCAAAAAATTGAAAAATAGATCATCTGATTCTATTTATTTTCAATAGCCATGAGATAATCATTTTATGATGATCTTTATGTCGACAGATTGTTTTTCTACTCTTGTAGTCTTTGAAGGATGAAAACCGATTTAACAATTCTTATTACTAGAAGAGGGATTTTTCACAGCCAAAACTGAAAGCCAACATCACAGCCAGACTTTTATGCCCCATATGTAAGAGTTAAGTAGATTAGACTTTTATGCCCCATATGTAAGAGTTAAGTAGATATGCAATACTTGTTTGTAAATAGTATAAAACGCTATGGGTATCAGTTAGACAGGAGAATATCAGAAAATTTCATCTACAAACGACCTAAAATTTAAATAACATATTTAATATAGGATTTGAAAATATATGAATCTGTTTACACCCATTTTTGGATTGGAGCTGGACAAACCTGATAAAACTTTCTGGGTTTCATGTTCTGAAAAAAAATATGAAATCGTGTAATTAGGGCACTCTGTTTTTTTATTCTCACTGTTATTCGAAGGCATTGTTTGATGAAAAGCATTATATTTGTGGACGTCCTTTACTGTAAGCAAGACAGCTATGCTCTAGCAATACACCTTTGGTGATTCTTCTCAATTTTGACCAGATGTAGATGCAGCCAGATGTATATTTACTAGTAACAATAATAACTCTGGATGCTCAATTTTGCAGTTGAAGACAAACTGTTGAAGAACCCTTGTGTAATCCATATTCATCTAGACTGCACTGCAAAAGTGGTGTTTTCTTGAAAATAGTTGAGTCTGTCCCAGTTTCTAGTGTGAAAAAACCATCAATCTTACAGAAGCTAACGAAAAGATATGTTTATTGAAAAAATACACTAATGTGTTTGTAATATTCATGTATCTCATGGTATAAATTAGAGAGATATTATATCGAGGATTTTTTTTAATAGCATATGTTCCAATAAACATAACAGTATTCTATTTTTTTTAGAGAGATATTATATCGAGGATTTTTTTTTTAATAGCATATGTTCTAATAAACATAACATTATTCTATTTTTTCTCAATGACTAAAAGTATATCTATTTTTATCAATTATCATATTGTGTGGAACTTTATATGCGAAGGAAGTTTTTCTCTTACCAGGATGACTTTTTAGAATATGGTGATAGAGAAGAATTAACCATAGAAATGACCCAATTTTTAAGGTAGATTTGGCATATTTTTAATTTAATTAGATTTTAATATCTATTAAAAGCTTAAGTTGGCCTTTAGGTAGATTCGTGGGGCTTCACCTTGTTGACCAATATCTTATCACATTCATTCATAAAGAGGGGTTCTAAATAATGAAAAATAGATTCAATATATTGTAGGTATTGGGAGTGGAAGAGGGGGATGGGGGTTACCGAAGGTTTATAGGTATTGGGGAGTATAAAAAGGGATATCTAGTAAAAAAGGGGTTTTAATTATTGGAAATATGTATCAGGAGGGAGGTTCAACAAAAGGATTTTGAAAGGTATTTATCAATATCTAGTGTTATTAAAGGTATTCTTTAATATTTCACGAATACATGTACCATGTCATAGGTTCACTTAGTGAAGACCCTATGGGTAGACTTGACATATTTCTATTTTTATTTAGATATTAATTTCCATTAAAGGCCAAATTTAGCCCATGGCTCTCTAAAGAATACAATATGTAAATATGTCTAGGGGAAGGAAAAATCGCATCCCAGGGAATACCTAAAAGAGAGAAAAAAACCTAAAAAGGGGGGAAAAAGATACCTTGGAAGTGCTATCCCAACAAGATGGGTGATCCGGATTTATGTAGGAACACAATGAAATACAGAAATACACATAAACACAGAGATGCAACGGAAATAAGACTTCATTTCATTAATAACAAATGACTGAAATATGCTTACAGACAGAATGGAAATAAACTAGCTAGGGCGCTGGTAGCTTATCCATGAGAAGAGATGTGGCCGCTACTCGCATCCATGAGAAGATGATTACAATGAGGCTCTGAAGGCCCTTTTACAATAAACAAGAATGCCAAAAGTCCTAGACATCTAAAAACCTAACCCTGGGAGATGAAGTGCCAAAAGTCATGTGGGCCTTGTTTGGGTAAGTTGGTGCATCAACTTCCCAGGGTCGTAACTTTTGCATATGATCTTTGTTTTAGGCGTATGATAGCTTGTTGGAAGATCTATCTGAGGTCTACAACGCTCGAGAAAAAATAGCATCGTTAGATTCTATTTTGCGACAACAACATACCCAAAAAAATGTCGTTTAGGGCCTCAAAATGGCCCCGGAAGTTCAGGACCCGAAAAAACTGCTAAAAATAGTAAACTGTGCGAAAACTGAAAAACTGAAAGAAGCAGTGGTGGGGGTCCAAGTGGAATAGGTAGGTGGCCACCAATATCCACCTGGATCATTCCTCTCCCCTTAGGAAGCAATGGTCCCCATTGCGTTGAGTTCCTCCATGAGATGAGGAAACTTCTGCTGAACTTGGTCCCTGGTGA